>JASSUY010026660.1:1986-19125 GCA_032466535.1 Forpus xanthops | reverse complement strand
CCAAAAATCCAAAACACAGTGCTCACCAGCTACTGCTTAAAGAAAAATGACTGCTGCTGCTGAACCCATGACACCATTCCAGAGCCTCATCACCTTTACAGTAGAGAACTTCCTCCTTTTATCCAATCTAAACTTCCCCTGTTTAAGTTTGAACCCGTTACCCCTTGTCTTCTCACTACAGTCCCTAATGAAGAGTTCCTCCCCAGCATCCCTCTAAGCTCCCTTCAGATATTGGAAGGCTGCTATGAGGTCTCCATGCAGCCTTCTCTTCTCCAGGCTGAAGAGACCCAACTTTCTTATCCTATCTTTATATGGGAGGTGCTCCAGCCCCTGATCAGCCTCATGGCCCTCCTCCTCTGAACTTATTCTAATTTCTGAGTCCCTTTTATGTTGGGGACACCAGAACTGTACATAATACTCTAAGTGAGGTCTTGCCAGTAAGTTCTTCCTCCTTCTACCTACTGCCTCTTCTTAAAGCAATATGAATTAGGCCAGGAAATGCTACTTGAATGAAAACAGATGTGTACACTTCACAAATTTCCTGTGAACCATGTTTCAAATAGGGCTTGAGTTCTCTGCAGGTTTGGACTACCTTGGATCCAGTTGATTTCACTTGTGTTGGACTAGTGAGACTTTTGTCAGTCTTCAAAGTGCTAAACTTGAAATGTAAGAAAATCTAAAAATCAGCATGGCAACTCCTATCCTGTTCCTTCTTAATTTAAGCAAAAGCTCTGTCATTCAGACTTTTTTCATCTAACACTATTAACCAAAGATAGCAAGTAAGATGAAGAAGGAGGCAACATCTGGAAAAGAAAAGCTGCAATAGCCCAACTGATTGTGTTTCTGATAAGCAGTGTGCCACTGCTGTCTCCCCTTCCTCTCTTCCTCCTCAAGCTTTTCTGTTTTCTGCCTGGACAGCTACTCTTGCCATAGGACAGGAAAGTTCCACTTATTCTTCAAGTCAAGGCTCTCTTCATTTTCCCTTCAACTACATCATGTGGTTATGAAGTGCTGTAAATAACAAACAAATGCTTTCAGGGGAAAAATGCTAAAAAATTCAGAAATAAAAGGAGGGAAAAGAGATAAATAGGGTTTAGCAGCTAAGTATATAAATATTTAAACAGCTGTCATTTAAAACTTGGTCCTTTTCAAACAAATAGGATTCAATGCCAGCTATATCTCCTTCTTGCTTCTGGACTTCATTCATCCATCCACATATTTTTGTTAATAGCTGAGTACGTACTCTTTCTCAGCTGGGAATTCCTCTTGTTCATTTATGTGGCACCCAGTGAAGCGGTCCCTGCTTTTTGACCAAGGCAGTATAATTCAAATTAATAAAATCTTGATGCTAAAATGCTTTTCCAAGATGCTACCACTCAGGGTCACATAAATCTGCATCAGGGGTAAAATTTATAACCTCAGTGCTAATAACTAGAAAACAAAATAATTTTCCACTAAAATCTCTCTTCTTTCTTTAATTCTGATTTGAGATTTACCATCTTGCCTTTCATCATACTAATCCTCTTCCTAAGCACTAACATTTGGTTCCAGAAGGCACTTGGTACAATTTAAACATGATATTAAAATAGGGTTCTTAACTATAATCTCTGCTGTAGCAATAGAAATGACCAAAAAAAGCTGGCCAGCTTTGATTTGTGATATATATGGACAAGTTAGTCACAGGGACAGGCTATGCAATACAGAAACATATACTACATGGAAAGAAATTATTTCAGATTATTAGAAACCATTCAGTGTAGAATTTGGCTGTGAAGCATCTCTGCTATTTAATATTTCACATTGATTTTTTCTGTTTAGCATCTAAATGACAGTATAAAATATTTATGCATATATTTTACCATTACAGAAAAACCACAGAGTATGGGGAGATCCATGAGCTCACAACAGAAGAAAAGTTTGTCGAGGCAGTATACAGGGTTGAGTTTGACACTAGCTCTTACTGGAAGGCACTTGGGCTTTCTCCATTCCATGAATACGCTGATGTAAGTAACTGCAAATATACCTAATGACCTATGTAGTGTGTAGTGGTATCAGTTGGAATGAACAACTGCAATCCTTTAATACTGCAGGAGTGCCATAATTCAGTGAAATGGTTCACTGCCACATAACATCGGGCAGATAAAAGCAGTATACAGCTGGCTAAGCCAAAGGAAGTAGCTAACTTCTGTGCAAATACTGACGCAACTCTTCCAAATGGAGCTTTGCCCATTCACCCGTTCAGACTAGGAGGGACCTTTGTTCAAAAAGAGCTACATTATTCAGAAGTACACAGTGTTTAACCACAAAGGGGAAAGAAAAAAAGAAATAAGACTGCTTTTATTGTTGCTGAAGGAATACAGGGATTTGGAAATCCCAGTTTTATGGGAAATAAGCTATTCTTTACTCAGATGTGTTTTGCCTACATCAGTCCCTGACAATCCCTGAATTCTAGTGTGACCTGTAATTACAGGAAGGCAATTCTTTCTGACGCCCCTTTAAAAAAAGAAAAAGGAAAAAGATGTTCAGTACTGAGATATGCTATAAGAAAAAAAAAGGGGGCACAAAAATATGAAGAAATAACCGTAGTGGGTGTGGAAAAGTTGCCTGCTTCATCAACACTCAAATGCAATAAGCAGGCCAGCAATATAATCATGTCTTGTGCCTCCATTTGCTTTCAGCCCTACACTGATTTATTGTGTGCTCTTTTCTATTCCACTTACTTAGCACTTCCAAGCATTTTGTTTAAATTTTTCAGGCTTAATCTGCCATTAAATTTAAGTTTCCTCAAATTGCGTAGTCTGGAATGGCTACAGTTTGTGTTATAGAACATTTGAAACCCTTAGTTTATGAAGGTCTGTGAAGACTAAAATAAATGACTACAGTAGGGAGCCTACAGTCCTCCATTCCAGCTGCTTAGACTTTGGCAGGGCTGAGATGTAGGAGGGAACTCTCTAGTTGTCTTGTAGGAAGCATGTCATGCTCAGAAAACAGATCAAATACTAGACTAAAGAGAGACAAAGAAAGTAGGAGCTTAAGCCTGGTGATGACACTTCCCTGGGAACTAGGTGTCCCAAGTTCCATGGACTGATTTAGAGAGCAGCAAACCCAAATTATCTTAGGTCAAGTGTTCTCTTTGTTCTAGCAAGTCTAGCCACACAGATCTTAATGCAAGAACTGACCCATCACCAGCTGTGCTAAAAACAGAAGTGAGGCACTGAAGTACAGAAAGCAGCTTCAGCCTCCAACCACCCACCATGCTTGGACACCTCACAAAGAGAGGTCGCATTTAAGGTCACTAGACGGGATTTCGTCTCTCTGACTTTCTCATTGGTTCTTTGAGATACCTCCCCCATATCCTCCCATTCCACATCACTGTTTTGGCTGACTCAGGTGTAGGTCTCTCCATTGAACTTCACCGCAGCCAAGGCTCTTTGTGATCCTCGCTCCAGGTCTCACACATTTGTCAGTCTTCAGCAAGTACCACAAAGTAAGGGGGAGAATTACCCTTCAGAAGAGCAAAATCACCTGAAATCACAGGCAAAGTACTTTGCAGAGGAAACGGAATGTGCTTCCTTATTCTTACTCTGGTAGCTTTGAACGTACATTGCTCATTGTGATCACAAGTTTTCTCTTTTCCAGGTGGTGTTCACTGCTAACGATTCTGGTCACCGCCACTATACCATTGCCGCTCTCATCAGTCCTTACTCTTATTCAACCACTGCTGTTGTCACTGATCCCAAGGAATAACCACGTGCTGTCATTACACAAACCCCTTCCTCCACTAGAACTATCGTAGGCTTTTAGGAGGAAGGTTTTCCCTACTGCTAATGCATAACTTTTTGCTACATTAGGGTTTCTTTCCATTTTGTAACCTGGCAAACTTCAGAGAAGTCAATAAAATATAACTTCTTTAAAACAGTTTTGATTCTATCGATGAAGTTTTACTGTGTTCTAAGGTGTCACAATTTGTGTTCAAGTGCAAAGGACATCTGGAAAACATGCATGGCATGGCATTGGAATTGGCTCTGTCATCTTCCTCCACTACCTTAAAAAAACAATCTCACCAAATGCATTGGCTCAAAATAAGAAAGATATAAAATAGCATTACCTTAAAAAATTCTGAAAAAACACACATACTCAAAATAAGAAAGTCATCCATGCTACTCATATTTTACACACAGAAGAGATGGTCAGGCTATGAACTAGGTCACAGGGTAAATAGGAGAAATTCTGAGTGCCTAGCAGCGGAATAAACAATGCTGAAAGACTGTTGAAATGCATACACGCAGAGAGCTGAAAGAGTTAAAAATCTGTGTACCTGTACTTAAAACTTCAGGCAAGCCTCAGTACTTTGTACTTTCAGGAGGAAAATTTGCTGCTTAATCAATGTAGGAAGTTCTGGAGCTATTTCAGCACCATTTTTAACAACTTTGATCTTTAACGCAGCTGGCTCTTCTTCAGGTGCATTTCAGTTAAATCTCTACGTCAAATCTCCAATAAATCAAATCTCCACCTATCATTCTAAGAAAGTCCTAAAATAAAGGCAACATCTTAAATTTCTCTTTATATTTTTAGAAACAGGAAAAAGTAAGCTGTAGAGTGACTGTGATTCAAACAACGTTGTTGATAAACTGAAAACTTTGAGGGCTTTCACAGTGATTTCTACAGCCTCATAGCCTACTGTATGTAAAGTATCATAAAGCAGAGGAATTGTTTTTTAACAGGATTACAGAAATTACAGATAGTTACTGAAATCATGCCATTCAGAAACTATCAGCCTTCACCTACCACTGACATTGGAGTTTACCTCTACAAATACAGCCTTCTGGAATGACTGTATGCCAAACGAATTAATAACTTACAAAAGCTTGCCTTTAACATTTCACTATTTGGTTTCTTTGTTCCTTGATTTCGGGACACTACCATAATTATGTAACTCTTTTAAGCAGTGCTAACAGTTTCAAAACAGCACCCATTTTAAGGCATGCATATTTCATGGGGTTCTGCTATTCCTGAGGTTTGAAAACCAGTAGGTTTGATCTGCAGTGGCTTGCACCCAGCCCTCGAAATAGGACATGAGTATGTCTATGTACATGTAGTAATTAAAAAAACTCAAAACCAAACCAAAAAACTACTCTGCACATATTCATCTATCTGGTAAAAGGATAAACTTAGCAAGAGAGTGAACACACATGTGCCTAAAAAAAGATCAGAAAAGGGAAGTTTAATTTCAAGAAGTAACATTTCACTGAAATGAAGCAGATGATCCTGGTGGGAGCTGGAGTTGTACTTGAACTTGTACTGAATCCAAGGGACAAGTGAGGTGACAACTTAAACCACTGTTTAACTATGCTTCAGAAATGGGTATGTAGGTATTTGGCTATCAAGCTGGAAATGAAAAGTACCATCTTTTCTTGAGGGGAACGCATAACTACAGCCCACACATTATCCACTTACCTTTTATGAGTGGTGGGGAGAAGGCCACCACAGAAGGAAATCTCTTAACTGATAAACATGGGTGAGTCAAATAAGCCAAGCCACAGAGAAGTTCTCACTGAAGCTGAAATTGTCAAGGTGACAAGAAATTTGTATTGCTGTGCATTATATGAGATCTTTACAGCACTAATTCCTCAACAGAGACAAATAAAACAGAATAAATGTTGTTTCCAAGAAAACAGATATACTGCAGTTGAACTAGGCAATATTAACAATATTTCCATAGGCAATGATAGCAGACACTTATTTTTTGCAGACAAGGTTCATGTTTGTATGGGTTACTTATTTTCCCATCGTTTACTAAGTAAATAGAATCAATCAGTATGTTGAAAGTCATATGGGTTTTCTGATAAGTAGTGTCAGTTTAGAGGCCTTAATATAAAAATCAGAGATCCCACCAGTTTCTACTTGCTGCCACCAAGACTTCCTAGCAGTAGGCAAAATGGCTTTTCATTCTGTATTTCTCATTTTCTTAGCTGGCTTGGCATTTATCTCCGAAGCTGCACCACTGGTAAGTGTTTCAGGATTGAGGTCCTTTAAACTATGTAGTCCCAGATTTTCTTTTTTTTTTTTTTTTTATATACTTTAATTCGTATAAATGAAAAACAGATTATTCCATTTTACTGCAATTCTTTTGATTTCACGGTATGTATCGACTGTGGTTCTCTTCTACTGCTCTTTTTCTGGTCCTTCTTTCCCCTTTTTTAGTGACTAGTGAGAAGGTTACAGAAGCAGCACTTGTCATTAGACTCAACTATGCCAAAAGCAACGTGAGACTTGAAAAAAATACCATATTCACTACACAAAAAACCTTGGGCATGTTGCAAAGAAACTAATAGCCTTATAACACAATAACCAAAATCCTGTTGTGAGGGATTTAATTTCTTCTGGTGAGACCCATGCTGGAGAAATGCCTTCTCTAGTCCTCTCCCTTTCTGCTCTACCCACTACATCTCTATCCCAAGCAAGCAAGAAGAGCTCTCAACACCCATCGATGCAAGCAAAGAACAGAGCCAAACCCAAGATCACACTTCCAGAGGGCTCATTATTCCAGCAAGGCAAGTGAGAGACATACGCTTCAGCCAGGAATTCTTCTAAAATTGACTTGTCTCTCTGTCTCCCCTCCTACTCATTCTTCCTCTCCTGTTCTTATCTTTGGGAATAGAAATACCTGACCAACCTTTGTGAGAAGGAGACTTTCATTAAGCTCCCAGGGCATAAAAGACAGGAAAATAAGTAGTGGTATTAGAGCTCCTCCTTGCCAATGCCTTAGAACACTAGTGAGGAGCTTCTGCATTCCAGAAAGGGAATGTTACAGGAAGTATAGATACATGCAGGTACATTGGTCTGATACAGGGCAGGGTTCCTGGCTGGTGGAACACTCAATAGATCACAGACTATAAGAGGGAATGCAGGAGAAGGCTCTTAGTTTTTACCATCTACATCGCAATTTATTTTGCAAAGATTAAATGGAGATCAATGACTGCTATTTTGAGATCATCCCTGATAAACACATTCCACAAAGCTCTATTTTCACACTTTTCATCTACAGACTTAGGTAATGGAAAGTCAATGTCCTGATTCAACTCTACTTTTGAGTAGGTAAACCATAAAGGCATAACCATTGCTTGCGATGAACGTGCTGGGAGTGAAACTACAGCCATCCCATCTTGGACGGAAGGTTTTCCTCTCCTATCCCCACACAACTGCCGGGGGCTGACAAATCTGATTCAACATAAGGAGAGGCTCCTTATGTGTGCCTTTTCAAGTTTACAGGAGAATGAAGACAACTCCATGGCAACAAGACTTCACAGGCTCTCAAATCCAGAAAGCTGTAGTTGAATTACCACTCCAGAATAGTTGACAGATTTTTTTAAACATTCCTTCTGGTTTTGGTGATTTAATTACTTCCTGTTGAGGTCACAATTTAGTTACAACTTCATGCTGGAGATGAAGTGTACTCAAGCCATGCAAATAGAAAACAAAAGCGTGTACCCACACACAGCCACAGTGCCTCCCCAGTGCGCTTAGCTACAGTCCTCCTGACGGCTCCTAACATCTTCCTTCCTAGTTCCACCCAGTATCCAGCCCCCAGAATGCTTTAGGCTACATTTGTGCAGCACACAGTGTTCTTCTTTAGAAAAATGTGGTGTACTCTATAGGTCTACAGAATAACAGCGCTTACTGCTTTTTTACACACAATTGAGACCACTTCTTAAAATATAAAAATTCTCTCTTCCTATTTGAAGGACTCTGCTGACTCCAAGCATCCCCTTTTTATAAAAATTCTGGATTCAGTCCGAGGAGCTCCAGCTCAAAATGTTCCAGTTAAGTTATATAAAGAAGCTGAAGATGGATCTTGGAATCTGTTAAACTCAGCGTAAGTCATACCAAAAGAGTGAGCGAAAGAAGGGAAAGGCAATGGGAAGAGGCCAAATAGTTGAAAAACCAGTTTCACATTCTCTAACATGTCTTTTTTTATTCAGAGGAAAGTAATATACTATTGGATGAATTTGCTACTGTCTTTTAACTGTACTACAGTTTCAACTACCAAAATGGTTTTATAATGCTTTTATAATTGCTGAGCTCAAGAAAGTATTTTAAAATGCCCTTTAATTCAATCATCACTTCAATTTCATTACAAAGTATTATACTACTTTTTAGTACCCAGCAATGAACTGCTGCATTGTTACCAGAAGGATCAGGCAGATTCTTAGGGTTTTTTTAAACTAAGACTCTGGTTGAGAATCCTACCTTTGCTAGCTATTTTCCTTCTTTCTAAATGGGTTTTCATTTAATCAACACCATAGTTTTAAAAAGAAAACGTGAAACTGTTTTGAACATATACAACCTCATATTTGATAGCCACCTTTAATTCAGGAACAAGGAATCAGCCAAAGGAGAAAATCTGGGGATAAAGCTTCCTCATCTCCTCCCCACAGAAAAGAAATTACATTTAAAACAAGAAAAATAATCTCCCAGATATTTAAATGTTGCCTTGTCTTAAAATTAGAAGAGAAAAAAAAAAGTAATTGTAGAATTTCATATGTAAACTTTTTTAATTGCCCTACATTTTAGTATATATTAACACTTTCAAAACTCAAAGGCAATTTTTGCTCAACATATAATTGGAAATCAAATTCAAAAAAAATCATAGAAGGTGCATAGAACAAACATTCTTTACTCAACAAACAACATCACACTTCCACACTTATCTCCTCAAGATAGTCACAAAGTCTTTCCCTAGACCTTTCCAGGCCTGTTAACAGTCTGTTTACCTAAAAAAGATAGGGCTCACAAGGGCTAAAGCTGACAGTGCAGGGATTTAAACAGTGGGATCCCAGATACATTTTGAGACAGTCTATGAGAAACCATATGCAAGTAGCTCTTTGGTGTTACAAGGCAGTGGGCAGGCAGAAATAACAGTGCTCTCATATGTGTCCCTGAAAAACTATATGAAGGGCACGCATATTTGTACAAGGTGGGGAAGAACAATCTATTCACATTGTCCTACTTAAATCACCTTCCAATTCCCAAATTAGCAGACAGATTCACACATATTCTGTTACTGGAAATACATGAAATTTTCCATTAAGAGGGTGTTCAGTTTATCTTCAACCCTGAACTTAGAGGTTTTATATAGACACTGGGCTGAACAGCTGGATGTTGACTAAAGCCGTAAAAAAAATCACTAACATTTGAAACAAAGAACAAAGTAACCTTAAGATAAGGTTTGTAAACATTGTGATAAAATTAAAACAACCTCTCCAACCTTGTTAATTTGTAAATAACTGAATATTATCAAGAGATTCTGAAATAACTGTTCTCAGTTAAAGATAAGTTTGGATTTAGCTGAAAAAGCTTATTAACAAAATGAACATTTAACTAATAATGATCAATCTAAAACAAAGAAAAAATAGAGAGATTTGAATGGATAAAAAAAGTCTGATAACTGACCACAGATCATCTTCGAAGTTACAAGTGCTATTCTATGACTCATACAAATCTTAAGTAATGCACTGGACAATCATATAAAAACCATTAAATTCTTCATTTTTTCTCTGCATGCTGAGAAAAAACATGTTCATGGTTTGAATAAAATACGTTCAGAAAAGATTTTGCAGCCAGAACACAAAACAGTGGTTTGTGACTACTAAAATCAGGTACTAGCAATGGATAACCTACCCAATCAAAAACTCAGTATTACATAATTTATTTCACAGAAATATGTTTCAACCAAGAGACGTGTTTGAGACAGAATTCAATATTGGTTCTGGAGCCCTAAATTGGTTGGAGTTCAAAGATGCATCATTTCAAGACAGTACTATGACCTTGGATAGTACTGATAGCATCTTCAAATAAAACAAAACCATCTGTTTGTGAAGGATAGAAAGCCAACCAATCAATACAGACAACAGGGAATTCCATAAGGCTATGTTGGCTGACCTACAGTAATTCCAAATAGTAGACTTCAAATTTCAAATAGCCAACTGTAAAAAAATATTTATACTCAATACATCTAAATAAGAACAGAAAAATCAAGAGTTGACCCTATTTACTTGCACAGTAAGTGCACCATAAAGCTTCTGCATTGCTTACAACAGTGTGGAAGTTTTTCCTCTGAGTGGCTAAATTTAATTTACTTCAAGAATGCCAAGAGTCTATGAACAATAATATCAGTTTTTGGCTCACCTTCAAACCATACAAAGTAATAACATGGCAGGCAGTCATCTGCTGTGACAATGATGGAAATAACAAATGCTGAGATAAGCTCTGAAGCATCCATAATACAGATGGGCATAAGCCATTCCAGACCAATAGAAGTATTCCTCATATTACTTAAGCTACACAATATCACCAAAATTCAACTGCTAAGAAAGAACTGCATTCTTGGTGTTTCAACCAAAATATAAAATTGCATTCTTCTGCCATCACAGCCAAACTGATGAAAAAGGAGAGATCAATGAACTCATTACTAAGGAAAAATTTGTAGCAGCCTTGTACAAGATTGAGTTTGACACAGGCACTTATTGGAAGAACCTGGGCTTGAACTCCTTCTATCACCATGCTGATGTGAGTATTCATTTTTTCCTATACTTTAGCTGCAAAGAATACAGATACTTAACATGCCTAGGCTTCAATTACTAAGTGAATGTTGAGCTTTCATTTCACTTTAAAGTGTTTCTGCATTAACATTTTAAATCTATAGCCTCAAATCTTAACATAATACAGAGAGAATATAATTACTAGTTTCCTTATAAGTCTCAATGAGCTCTTAGATGTATTCCAAAAAACCAGAGTTTTTCCATCCTTCTACCTCTACTTAAGCCTGTGATTCTTTCCAAGACTATTCAAGACACCTAAAGGAGAACAGGTAGAGGATTGTGTTAAGAGTCCTGGGAAAATAATTTTTCTGCCTTTCCAATCCAGAACTTTCACAGCTGTAGATAAAGTTTATAATCTAGATTTTTAAAGACAATGGAAGTATGAACTGCATTCTGAATGCTTGGATCCTCAGTTTTCAAAAGAAAAAAAAAAAAAAAAGTATAACAGGCATTTTTAGTTTTCATGGGATAGATTGGTTAGAGGAAGGTGGTCCAAACCAGGTACCAATTGAGGCCAGCTATAGGGTCAGGGACTCCAAGGGGGCTCTCCCCTTCCCCTCCACAGCATCAGCCCTCTCATATGAGCTTTCAGTACCAGCTGCAGTCCTGTATCATTGTTTGCTGGACGGTAACAGATCAATGAACATTACCAGCCATAGTTTGCAACTGCTGCCCAAACAGTCATTCCTCATCTCCTTGAAGAAAAGGTAGCAAACACCTGGGTTAAATTTTGTTTCTGCTTCCCTGAAGTGGATGAGAAATGACATTCTTATTCTAGACAACAATGAAGGCTAACACTGGATAGTCTTGCCTTCTGTGACAGCTGAAATAAGAGGCAACACATCCAGATAATGTTTAACTCCATATTCCAGACTAGAAATAAATTTAACCTAGAGTGCAAGAGCTCTTTTCTTAAAAATAAGCCAAAGTGGGGAACATCATGTTTTACTCAGTTCACTGGTTGTTTCATATGCATGCTTTTTATTAATGTTGAAAGGAGCAGAAGCTATGCACCACAGAATTATTACACTATCTGTTTTAAAAGTTGATACCCATCATCTCACAGAAATAATCTACTATGTAAAAGAAGGAATCAAAGGACAGGACATGAGCTGGGAAAGATGTTAAAAGGACAACTATATATCATTCATACATAAGGTTATTACCATGTTGTGGCCAAAGGACTAATGCAGTACTTCTCTGTCACTAGATATGTAAAGAAGAAACTCATTGCTTCATATTTTAGCCTGATGATATTGACTGCAGCACTATGTATAATTCTGTTCCTCAAAGCTCAGGACTTTGTAAGAGCAACAAAAATAGTCAAATACTTCAAGTACTTGAAAGAATGCCTTTCTTATTTTTCCGGTTTTAATAAAGACAGTCAATGGGTTCAATAAGGAACCACTTATGAGTACTAACAAAGAAACTCCTATTTGTATAATAAATATATTTCATGAAATTTGAAATATATGTGACAGGGATGCTTTTACGAAAGGATATTTAACATGTGGAAAAACTGACAGCAGTCACAGATCACTGTGATCAAATGACCACAGGAGAAGGTATTTACAAAGTTTTGTGAGAGGTTAGATTAAATGATTACAATGGTTCAATATAGGCTCATATCTAGAGATCACTTCATTTATCTTGCATTTTTTTCTTTTTCCAGGTGGGATTCAAAGCTAATGATGACAGTTATCGACATTATTCCATTGTTGTTCTCCTCAGTCCCTTTTCTTACTCAAGTACAGCAGTAGTTAGTGAGCCAGTGGAATAGAAGCAAATATTAAGGGTGACCATTTAGAGGTATAAATTAAAGATTTCATCAATGATAAGAACTTAGGTACTGACTGTATCAACAGTAAATCACTTGGTTTTTCACTTCGTTAATTTTAGGAGAAATATGTACTGATTTTGTTTTCAAATTCTCTTCTAAATAAAAGTTTGCACATTTTCATGAAATTCTGCAAGTACCTTTGACCTCAGATGAAGTAGTCCCAAAAGTTACTTGCATACCTCTAATCATCAGATACTTTTGTAATAGCTGTAAGATACAAAGAAAAATAAGGATAACTGATGATTCCTGAGAAAACCAACTCCCTATTTGATGCCAGGAGAAACAGGGATGAATACTTCTATTTCCCACTCCTGAAATCCATATATAATGAAGATTAATCCCAAACAGAAATACCTAGAGAGGCATTAGGAGAGCCATTTGAAAAGCATGCAAAGATGCAAGTCATTTACCCTAATAAAACCAGAAGCTCAAAGCATATAAATACCAGTAAAGAGAAACCAATTCTTTGGCCTATGGTTTGATCCCGTCACTGCCTGATCTGATGTATCTGCTGGCCAGGTGTTCCTTTTGTTACTTCAAGGGACTGAGCACTAGAAAAATGAGTCATTTGACTATAAACAAAACTTAAAGAAGATACATTCTCCACAGAACTTCAGAATAAACAAGCCAACACAATCTTCAGAACATTATATTTCATAAAAGACAATGATAAAAAAGTACAAACATTTGCATGAACAACAAAAAAAACAAAACTATGATAGTACACAGGAAATTCCCAGCATTTGTTTTAGTGCATTTTTCATCAAGACTATCTTACACATCTCTACAAATAAAATAATCTTAAGTACACTTTCTCTTGCTGATACACAGTGGATCCTTTTAATATTTTTAAATAACTGGCTCATTAGTTACCCACTACAACACAGTCATCAGTAAACATAATGATAGAAAAATAGACTGGCAAGATCTGAGAAAAAGAATATTTTGCACTTGCTTTTCCATACACTATCTATTGCAAAATGGATTTTATATTATATATTCACCTTTAATTTGAAATACAACAAATGGGCTGAAGAGTACCACAGCATATCAACCAGATTCCACTGTTACTTTTTTTTAACATTTTCACTTGTTAACTTGCAACATATTCAGGGTCTTGTAAAATACTCCCTCTTTTTTCTCTCTCCATACTCACTCCTTGAAGGGAAGACATGCTTAATTTGCCTTGAAAGAAATGCAAAAGGCAATGTGATTGGCTTCTCTCTACATTTTACAAGAACCATGAAAGTATCAAAAGGAATGTGCACAACTCATAGTTCTGCATCACATTTATTTTGTTTGAAGGCACTGTCTATGTTAAAATTCACTCCAGAATAGTACTGAGTTCAAGCAGGTAGTATACAAACACTATTTTGATTTAATTTAACATGGCAACTTTTAGAAGTTCCCAGCAAAGAGATAAAAGGTATGTAGAGAAGAACATAGGTTAACAATTCATAATTTAACATTTATCACTTCAGGGCATCAAACTGGAAACATTTTAGGAACTCAGCTATATGTCATAATCCATTCACATACTGGTTTAAATCACATTTTTTTGAGACCATACATGATTAATCACTTGCAGCTGTAAAGTTATATTAGCTCAGCCACAGCATATGTGTAATATAGTATGTATATAAGTGTGTATATATACATAAATATGCATTAGAATTTTTAAAGATTGCACAGTAATTTCACAGAATGCCTAACAAATGGGCACAAAAGCATGCTTCATAAAACAGTACAGACCTACAGTACCGAAGGATGTTTCATAATCACAGGTGTTAAATTGTAGGCGAGCTAGTACTGAAAACCAGAAGTCACTTGAAATTATATCAGGGATTTAAAAATTTATTCAACAGTTCTTAAAGAATTGTATTAGCCTGCTATGAAGTAAGACTAGTTTTATTTTGAAGATGTAAGTGTTCATACAGTGTATTATCTCACCTTTATCTAGATGGTTCAGAATATTCTATACACTCAGTTATAGAAAAATGTATCAGGAGGTGATAAAACCATTTAAGCATGCTTTTGAAGGATGTTTTGTTCACTTTATGCTTTTTGTTATTTTTACTGCATTACATCATTCCTAAAGCACATTAGATTAACTGGTAGATTTCAAATTCCAATATGGTTTAAAATATCCCTTACAATTGTTCTCAACTACTTACATAAAATCTTCACATTTCTACTAAATATTTGGGACGCCTACAACTAAGCTCATAACTTTACTGAAGAATGGTTAAGGGCAAAATTTGCTGCTGGGATGTCAAAAAAATAAAAGGTAGTTATGGCAAACAAACACAAATATACAAAGCACCACACCATCTGTGGTAGCAATTCAGGAAACCAACATACAGTAATGAGTTAATAAATATTCTTTGTCAACACTCTTACAGAACACTTTATGGATAAACAAGCCTTATTATATACTGCTTTCCATTCTTCATGGGAGCAGAAGTCAGTCTTTGGTTCCTAAAGAGTTGAGTAACTGTGACAAACAAAAAGCTTAGTAGATCTTGGTCAATATCTTTGCATCAACATAGAAAATAATGATCCAGTCCTTTTCCTTAGTATTAACAAGGGATGTAAAAAAAATACTGGAAAAAGATAATAGTGTTTAATAGTGGGATACTTAGGTAGCATAACATTACAAGGAAACAGAAAATAAGATATGTTTTGCATTGTAAGCCAAGGAAAGGGGCTAGTTATACATACAACACCACAAAAATAGAGAAACAGAAAGGACCAATACTTAGTTGGACTGTGCAACCTCAATCTCATTGAAAGTCATTGACTTGAGGATATTCAGTGCATCATAGAAGCACTCAGCACTCTACCAGAATAGGCCCTTAAATAGCTATATTGATTAATATATTATGAGTGGAATTTTAAAAAGCACTTGGAATTGGTCAGCTTTTAGTTCCGCTTACGTCACCACACCATCATCAGCGGAGTAGTGCGACCAAAACTGTGGTTCTGAAAATCCCACAATACAAGCATTAGAACTATTAGAACTATGTTTTATTATTTTCTTAAAAATCTAACTTAAATATTGTTTCAATGAAGACACATTTTTGGCTGTTCTGATTTTGGAGGAATAAAAGTGCTGTTTACTAGGATTCTTTAAAAAAAAAGAACAATACCAAAAAAACTGTACGCACCCAGATACACTGTTTTAGGCATTAAAATCCCTGACATTAACACTAATGGCACACTTGGAAACAGTACCTGTAGATCATAAAATGCAACAACTGCAAGATTTTCTGTAGTACACATGCAATATGCATATAGATGGCAGGCAGGGTATCATACGATTTTGCTGGCAATAAATAAAATTAACAGCTTTTTTTCTAGCACATTCATATATGAAATTGATTTTTCTATACAGGTATGCAGGAGGCCTAGAGCTCAAAACTAGTATAACAGTTTACAGTCATAGCTGGCCAACAATTAATATTTCCTTCATTTCACATAAGGTAAAACCTTTCTTTAAGCATACTTACATTTTACACTTGCTCTTTCATGCTAATAAAACATTCCTATAGAATTCAAACAAGAACACACTCACATACTGAAGCATAAGATATTGAGCAATTTAAAAGCAATGTACACACATACATTTACATCACATATTTACAAAACACATTTTAAAAAGAAACAAAAGCATTCATTTAAATATGGGGGGGGAAGGAGGAGAGGAGGAGGCAGTGTAGTATAAAAAAATTCCTGGAAGAGGCCTCTGTCCCTACTTTCGGAGAAGTTTTCTGCAGTTTATTTAGTTGAGTAGTTAAGATAGAGAATATGAAGAATGAAGGCTTGAACAGTAGTCTCATGCTGTAAACATCTGAGTGGTAGCTGCTGCCTTTCTTTTTGAAAAAAAAATGCATGGTACATACAATCACTTTACGTCTCATTGCTAATATGCACCATCAAATGGTCAAAAATCTCTAATTGTAAGATGCTGCTTGTTGGTTTTGCTTTGTTTTACAGTGTCTGTTAGTAGCTTCCACTGTTAAAAGTTTATTCTTGTAGGGTAGCTTGGCATTCCACTTTCATCAATAGTCTCTAACAGGAGCAAGTTCTGGCATGAGATTAACAGTTATATTTTTATACAATCTACTGACAAGTATTTTAGGAGTATATATTAAATTGTTCAAACCATCAATATACTGACGTTCTCTGGAATACCTCAGAAGTTTATATCTGCAGAGAGAGTTAGAAGAAAACATGAGGAAGATTTGCAAGACAATTCAATTGCTGTTACACATGATACTGTAACATTCATTTAATTCTGAAATATGCTTTAAAATATGAAACTACCTCTCAGTCCTTGAAATTAAAAAATTGCCTACCTAAGCTTTCAAAGAAGCCACTTTCTGATTTTTTTAATACAGTGAGATTTTATATTCACATGTACAAGTTAACATTAAGGATAAATAACAAACAAGGAATTCAATATGTATACTTTTTATGGTCCCAAGCGAAACTGATTTTTAAAGAACATTCAATTTCTTCATGTTCTTTCACTATAAAACTCAACTATAGAGCTCAAAGAATATCTAGGAACTGCCACTGTTCATCATTATATGCTTAAAAGTTAGAATTGTTCTTAATCCTTGTCATGGGTTCAGCAGCAGCAGTCATTTTTCTTTAAGCAGTAGCTGGTGAGCACTGTGTTTTGGATTTTTCGGC
>JASSUY010026656.1:0-14061 GCA_032466535.1 Forpus xanthops | reverse complement strand
GGTGAGGCACTGGAATGGGTTGCCCAGGGAAGCTGTGAATGCTCCATCCCTGGCAGTGTTCAAGGCCAGGTTGGACATAGTCTTGAGTGGCTTGGTTTAGTGGGAGGTGTCCCTGCCCATGGCAGTGGGATTAGAACCAGATGATCTTAAGGTCCTTTCCAACCCTAACTATTCTACAATTCTAAGGTGTCCCCCCTCCCTTGGAGGTAGGTTAGACAGTCAAACTTCACAACCAGAGAAGGTCCATTTCAGGTCCATTCACAAACACACTCCCTGTGGCACCAAACCAGAGAAGCCTCGGGAAGCAACCTGCTTTCTGGAGTTACATTCAGCTATTGAGCTCTGTGCTGCTTCAGCCAGACTGCCATCAGTATCTGAACTACCTCCCATGTCTGTGCCATGTTAACAGTCCATTGATGCTTTTCACACCCTTACTCCTTTACCATCTTTCTAGCTGCATTCCTGCATAGGCAGAGGGAGGCACAGGCATCCAGACCTGACACATAAAGGCATTGTTGTATCTTCTGGTTCACACTGAGAAACAGAGATACGCTGTGATAACAGCATTATTACAGCCATTTCATATACCTGAGAAAGGACTTAACACTTGTCTCTTCCAACTAGATCTGCTAATTTAGCAAGTTTTTCCTCTCTTACAAGCTTTGACTCAAACAATAAGTTACAGAAAAGCCTCTACGAGTACTGCCTGTGGTCTTGAAAACCAACAGTTTGCAAATTCAAGCATTATTGCCAAATCTTAAATGCTGTCAGTGCTCCAACAGATTATATTGGAAACTGTCTGAGAGACCATTATTAACACTTCACTAAAAACTGTGAGGTCCTGCACTGAGCACATTTGGCTCTGCAACTTTCTGGACTCCTTCTTATGCTCCCTATGGCTACATTTAAGCTCTGCCAGCTGTGAGGACATCTTAGCTCCCAGGCCCATATACAGCCCAGCTACTCTCCAGTTCCAGCTCAGGATGAAGCCTGGATCTGTACCTTAGCCTCATGCCAGGGATCCTGGCAGGACAACAGCAGGATGGGCAGGCTAGGCAGGAGGCAAGTAGCATCCCCTTTAGCTCTTGAGGGAAGCAGCTGGTGGAGTAAGATCCCAGCGTGCACTGTGGAACAGACCCACTCCACTGCTTCAAGGGCACATGCTGTAGACTCCCTTACAGTATAGCTTAAAACAGCAAAGGAAGGGAAAGTGCTCTCTATCAAACTATATTCGGAGAGGCTATCTGCTGCTGTTACCTCTCAAAGTAAGTTTTTCTCCACCTACCAGTTCCTGTCCCTCCAAAAGAAAATCGCTCAAACTCCTTCTAACAATTCCCCACTGAAGCACCTTCCTATGCTTACAGAGCTCAGTTACAACAGTACTTTGCCAGCAACGCCGACAGCAGCACCCCAAAGAGCCACCTTCCAGAGATTCAGCTTCTTAAAAAAAGAATTAAATCATTTTAAAGCCAACATTTTTCTGTATTTTCTTTACCAAATGAAGAACAAAAAAGGCAAAGATACTAAAATACAGTTCCCTTCTGTCAGGAAACTAGACATAAACCAGGTACAGATTCATTAGGTGAAAAGAACTCTTCTCCTGTCATGTTTCTCAGTCTCTCATATCTTGGTTTCCATCAATACACAAGGGCATACAGAATGAAAGGCTCCATCTTTTCCTGGCTGGTGAATGTCAGTAGAAGAGATATATGCCCACTATAAACTGAAGTTATCAGCGCTTTCTTTGAGGTAGAACACTTGAGAAACCTAGAATAAAACCCCAACTTTTACCATGAACCAGTTGCTCTTTATTAACACCCACCCAAGAGCTACCTTATCCCCACCTCCCAGGTCCCAGATGCAGTGAGAACACTTCAGTCAGCATCACAGACATTAACCCATGTTCTGAAGGGCACTGCTGTTTCACCGTAATTGCATTAACATTGATAGCAACACAGTTTTTCAGACTTCTTATAACCATGCCTGCAAGCACAAAAAGCATGTGGCACCATAGTGCCTTTCTGTAGCTTAGGGAAAGATACAGGAACTAGAGAAACCTGCTACAGCACTAGGTAAGAGTGCTGTTAACCCACTTCTGAAGTACTAGCAAATGGCCCAGCATGACATGACTCCAAGCCCTTCTCTTCTGAGGGAGGTAAAGTGGTAGGGAATAGCTAGATCTTCAAATGAAAAGAATTCCAGTTTTCACCTATTCCAATACTCTGACATGGTTACACATCTGGTCTGTCACTATCCAACATGTAGAGCCACCAGTAGCAGGTAACACAATCAGGAATACAGAGCCTTTGAAGAAAACATACCATATACATCAGTCTCTGTGGCGCAATTGGTTAGCGCGTTCGGCTGTTAACCGAAAGGTTGGTGGTTCAAGCCCACCCAGGGACGGATTCCCTTTTAAGGCCTGATCAGAACTTCATGAAGCCCAACAACAGGATGTGCATAGTCCTGTCTTGGAGAGGAAGGACCCTTGGCATCAGCAGATGCTGGAGGCCACCCCACTGAAAAGCAGCTTGGCAGAAAAGGACCTGGGAATTCTGGTAAACAAGGCAGAAAAGTCTCCTGGGCTGCACTAGGAGAAGCTTTGCCAGCAAGTTGAAGCAGGTTATCCTCCCTTTCTCCTCAGCACTGGTGAGGCCACACCTGGAATGCTGTGTCCAGTTCTGGACTCTCCAGTACAAGAGAGACATGGACACATAGGGGTCCAAAAAAAGGCCACAAGGATGATTCAAGTATAAGAGCATCACTTCTATGAGGAAAGAC
This sequence comes from Forpus xanthops, assembly GCA_032466535.1. Lineage (NCBI taxonomy): Eukaryota > Metazoa > Chordata > Aves > Psittaciformes > Psittacidae > Forpus > Forpus xanthops. The sequence goes on along the minus strand of JASSUY010026656.1, from coordinate 11,280 downwards.
TGAGGAAGCTGGGACTTGTTTAGCCTCAAGGACATTAGGTTCAGGAGGGATCCCGTCAATCTATAAAAATACCCAAAGGGAGGGAGCAAACAGCAGAGCCAGACTCTATTCAGCACTGCTCAGTGACAGTGTGAGGCAATGGGCACAAACTGAAACACAAGAGATTCTATCTGAACAACAGGAAACCTTTTTCACCAAGAGGGTGACCGAGCACTGGTGCAAGCTGCTCAGAGAGATTGTGGAGCCTCTCTCCTTGGAGATACTAAAAAGCCATCTGGATATGGTCCTGGGCAGCCTCCTCCAGATGTCCAAGTTTGAGCAGAGGGGTTGGACTAGATAACCTCCAGAGCCCACTTCCAAACTGAACTATTCTATGTTCAGCATACTGTTCAGGAGAGAAATCCAAGTCAAATTATAGATAGATGTGACCTCTGCACCCAGAATACTCAGTCAATCTAGAGCTGCAGTTTTGATTTCACACCAAGCTCAGGCAATGTCAGTATATAAAGCCCAGTTCTTGCTTCCATAGTCATCCTTCCTTCTGTTCTTCTGGATGACATCTGCCCACAGCCTTTTTATGTTTGTCATGTCTACCCTGAATTAAAATAATCCACTTTTTGAAAGTTCAGAGATTATTCATAATCTCTAACCAATATAAAACATTAATATACACATTATGTTCAATATTACTGATATTATAATACATCATATTTACTGTATATGATGAATTATACATTATTAAAACTGCCACCACACTTCAGGCAATTGTTACTATTCTTCCCTAAGCCCAGTTTATGCCTTTGTTCCTAATCCTAAATTGCAGTGAGAAACTGCAAAGACCTAGCTGTGTTGAAGAACATCTTGATAGTCACCCTCCTCAGGTCAGAAAGGCCACCCTGACAAGCATTAAGAACCGGGAACCATGCACTCCTGTCAAAAGGACTGAACTCGACTTGCTTCCAGAACCAAGTAAATCCAGAGCTGATGGCACACAGAAAAACATTAGAAAGTTTTTTTTTCTGATCATGAGTTGACACTTCTATTTTTAAGGTTTCTTCTGTAGTCTCATTTTTTTAAGCTTCCAAAATAAAGTACTAGAGTCCAAGAGCTCTAGAACTTGAGCAATTTTGTATTGCTGTGCATAAAATGCGCATAGATCCTACAGAAACCAGTAATGTGAAGAAAAAATCTTCAGTTAATCACCACAACCATTTTAACTCCAACAGAAAAGACATTACCCAAGCACAAGGACAAACCTTCTTCTCTTGCATTAAAATCAGCTGCAGAATGTAAGCAGGCAGTAGTCTGGAAACATGCCTTCATACTTCTTTGCCTGTACAATCCTTCATTAATTTTTAATTTAGGCGCCACAGGTACTCAAGAGCAAGGTATGTGGAAACCTTACCAAACCGGGAACAGTTTTAATGGAGAGCTTCTCTCCTTTTTTCCCAAAAGCTAATGCTGTTGGACAGAGACCAGGAAAAACACCTTGTGCTTTGCCCTTGAAGGTTCAACTACCTGTGAAATCCATGCAACGATTTGTCTGGCAACCTGAAAAAACCCTGATCACACTGATGTTCCTTCTTCACACCTTCATGAAGGACAGCTAGAAGCTGGAAAATAGCAAAGGAGCTTGAAAAAGAGAGCACAGAGGCTGGATGCCGCACATGAACATTTAAATAGCAGTAAATTGTGATCACAACACAAGCTGCACAAGTTTTGCAAGTGTTTGAAGGAATGCATCAAGATCAGCCTCAAGATATGGAATTATTATACTAAACTATAGGGTAAGATTAGAAGGATTACTGTTGTTCACTATATATCGGGTTACTGGCAAACAAGGGAACTAACAAAATGAAGCCTACAGAGCAGTTACTGCTGTGGTATGTGATGGCAGCAAGAACAGTGTTTCCTGAAGTTCTGCCAAGGCTGATGAGACAGTCCTTGGTATTGTTTGGGGACTTACTGAACTCACATTTTCATTGGGTTGACTTACTTTGAGCCAGCTGTTGATGTCATTACTGCAGCAGGAGAACAGGAAAGGTGATGGTGTAGTTTGGATAAAATCCCCAATAGCAATAATAAAAAGCGCATCTTGAAATCTCCACCAGAAGCCTGTCCACCTCCCTTCTTAAAATACTGGAAGAAGAAATCTGAGACAAAACCATAACAACACTTCATAGTATTCTCGTGTAAGTTCCAAGAAAATGCAACTGCTGTGCCATATTCTTCCAGGCCAGCATAAAGACAGCCCAAAGCCATTGCCAGCCACAAGTAAACTGCTAGTCAGTATTTTTAATATTGACTACAGAGTAAAAAACTGGAAACAACTTCAGTTTTAACTATCTTTCATGATCACAAAAGATTTCTCAGTTACCTCATTCCGGTTTAGTATCTTCTTGTAAAGCTATCTACCATAGAAATGAACACATTCTCATTGCTTGATGAAAAGCAAACATCTTCATCTGTGTATCTGTATTATCTTTCAGCTACTTACTGAGGTAGTCTGAAGGATCTATCGCTTGTGTAAACTTCTCTGACCACAATACTCAATACTCTACAAAGACACAGGTTTCTATCAGCACTAAGCAAAGGTTAGGATACAGCTTGCAACAGTTTCAGATATGCCTGCATTACAGCTTCAACAGTGAAAGTCCACTTGGAGATCAACAGTGGTACAATTCTGACCAGCAAAGGGGAAAACCAACTTGGAAAGTAACTGAAGCCAAATTCACGGTAACCAATACTGGAAGCACCAGAACCTGTCCCTCCAGTAGACAGCTTCTTGACAGAGCAATGAGGAAAGGAGGCAAGACACTAGGAAAAGCCATTCCTCAGGGACATAAATGAGCATGCTTGAATGACACAGAAAGCTAGCTGCAAGTCAATTAGAAAACACCTGTTTTGGTTTTTTGTTTGTTTGGGCTTTTTTGGGTGTTTGTTTTTTGTTTGTTTGTGGGTTTTTTTTTTTTTCAGGAGCTACCCTACTCCTCTCAGTCTCACTCAATATACTGTTTCTGAACACTTCTCTTCCCAGAAAAACTTTGAAGGGAAAGAAGGAGCAAATGATTTGCTACTTTTGCAGAACAATAACTGCTATTCAGAGGACCTTACAGTTCCCTTTGACAAGAGCTGACAGATCTGGCAGAGGCAGAATGAAAGATAAATTCAGGTCCTGTGACAAAAGGATCTTCTGTGAAAAACTGAAAACTAAGTCTCTTCTCAACATAGAGATGCATCCAGACTAGAGGGAAAAGAAAGGTATGGAAGTAAATTACAAGCAGCATCTGTAATTTATGGCCTATAGTAGCATTATGACACCTGCCCACTATTACTGAAATTATACTTAATTAAGTTAGAGCTTTAATGATCCTGCAAGTCTCCTACGCTGCTAGCCTGCAAAGCCAGAATCCTTCAATAACAGATTTGCTCAGCCCACATATTCTGCACAAAACAGCAATACAAATCTAGCATTTTAATGCAATAGGTATGAATATTTAATATTAATTCAATTTACATATTTAAATTATCCTACTACATTAACACTGCTATAGATACAATATTTAGTAAAAACAACTAGTATGGTTAAATGTTCAAACTTCGGTATTGTTTCCTAGCAAGTGTAAAATAATACAAAACAGTTTCCATGTGAAAAATAAAGTCTACTTTAACAGAAGCAGCCAAGACCGGCTGCAAAATACAGATCATGTGTGCTGACATTTACACAAAACCTTGTAATAAAAGGTTGTGTCATTTCACTGCATTTAAAAGAAGCTGCCCAATAACTCAGTTACTGATTACACTACAGGAATTGTTAAAAGAAAGAAAGAAAGAAACAAATAAAAAAAAACCACCCAAAGCACAGCCACACACAACACCACAGCATCCTTGTCATGTCCTTCAGAAATCAAATAATCTGTCCTTCAGAAGTAGCTTTGTTTAAATTGCACGTGCTAGAAAATATACAACTATACAACAGGACGAGGTTAGAAAAGTTGAATACTGTGGAAAAAATTTATTAGTCTATACAAGTCTTCTGAAACAAACCATTGGCTTAGACAGAATAAATTCAAGTGAATACTCATTGCAATAGTGTTTTCCCATACAGAAATCAAGAAGTCCTATAGCTTCCCATTTATAGTGTCTGCGATAGGAAGTTTTATTCTGAAAAAGTAGCTGCACAAAGCAGACATGTGATAGAGATCTTCACAGCCACAGTGAGCTACAGTTTGAGATAAAGTTATATTACAAACATTTAGGAAAATTAGGCATCTGTACTGAAGTGTGGCAAACTGATTCACAATGAAAGAATAAAGGTGTCACTCAGACCCCTTGCCAGTAATGAGGACTTTCTATAGCAAGTCTAGAGCAGACTGCATCATAAAAATCTAGAGTGCAAGAGTACCACAAATATAGTATACAAATATCACAGGATTAAAACTCCAGTTAAGCCATCAACTGAAGTAATAATTAAAAAGAAAAAAGGGTGTCTGCCAGCTTGCAAAGGAAGCTTTCAAAGCATCTCTTCAAGAAGGTGCTGATACCAACTACAGCCTGTGCCAATTTGCATTTTAGACAGCTCTGCTGAAAAGACAGAAAATTATCAGATTTGTCTAAGTACTGTATATTCTTGCTGGGTTTAATACCATTTAAAAAGAAAAAAAACATTTAATAGAAGAGATGAAATGTAACATTTATAGCTCACACTGTTTTTTAAGATCTGTGCACACTATATAGTTCTATGATTTCAAAAGCATTTAAAAATAAGATGAAGCGCAGACAATGCAGTAATGTTTGTTAGATTTGTTTAGAATAGTTACACAATGAATGTATACAGTCATAGAATTTGTGGTGCATTTGTTCTTGCACATTATTTATGCTACTTATAAAAACCTGAAGATTGCAAATTGGGCATGCTTACCATAACATTTTCAAACTGGAAAGCTGCAGAACATTGTTCCTAGAAGTGTTCACTGCCATGATACAAAACAAGTATGTGCAAACTGCAAGGTCCCTAAAAAAAGCATTTAATGAATTTATGTACAGAAAGATGTCACTATCTGTTTAAATATGCAAAGAATAAGCTTCTCGAAGTTTATAACATAGAACAATATCCACCACATGCTCCTCCTCCATATCCTTCTTCCTTGCTTGATAACTTTACACCTCTGTTTTGGCTCTCACTCTCCCACAGTCCAGGAGTCTGAATGATTTTTTCAACAAGCTCTTCAAAGGCACACTGTACACCATCACATGTTTTTGCACTTGCCTCTAGAGAAGGGATGCAAGAAGTCAAGTGTTAGCATAACTTGCAGTAACTCATTTAGTGTTTCTCTTTCATTTAAGTCTCAACCAACAACCTAGACTTAGGGCTTCCACAATACATTCTATAACAAAATAGCAGTGCCAAAATGAACAAATATGAAGATTTCTGCCACCACATAAAGCAGCACACCTCATACCCCTGAATGTCACTATAATATATGGCAACAGCTATAGATGAGCCTTATTTTCTGTGGAAAACACTTCAGCAAAAAGAAAGGAGGGTTCTGCTAACTTACAATGTCAGAAAAACCCAGTTGCTGTGTATTCAGTTCTGTGTATTGGTCAGAACTGCTGTACCACCATACCACAAGCTGCAAGAATCCATATTGTAAGATTCTGGGTCAGCCTCCATGATACAACTCACCTGACAAAAACCAATAGGGGATCTCATTTCTTCCACAGTTTGCAGAATTCTGCATAATTTCACTTTGGCTAAGACCAAAAAATTTGCTTAAAGAGTAATTATGAGGACAACAGATACCACCTGAAACTGTTCTGTCCCATTAAGGCTTGCCCTGTTGTCCTACACAGCCATGCAGATACTTAACATATGTAGCATGCAGACACATATACTTAACAGTTTAATTTTCATGTTTCTTTTCATCTTCCATGCACTTAACAGCTTGTGTCTTAACTTTGACCTTCTATTTCCACATATGACATACGCAGTGAAAAAGAAACTCAGTAGGATACTAGACAAAGACAATCCTTAGAGATGAGGAACATAACTCTCACTATAGGACATGTTAATGTACTGCTTTGCTACTAGAGACATCCTATAAAGCAAGCCCTGCTGATCCTTAAATGAAGCATGTAATAAACTTATGCATAAGGATCACTTCACTACCTACTTTATTGTTACGAGGCTTTGCCTACAAAACCCATCTCACTTTGCAGCAAGATGAGACCAACATATTTGCTCCAGTCATGATTATGTCATTTCTCAATCCCACCCACCATTTATAAGCTAATTATATTCCCAATTATTTTTACATCCCAGTTCTACTACAGATTTCTGTCAAGTACCAGCTCTTTTGCTACACCAAAAGCTGGCCTCTAATAACAGTTTTCTCTCTTTCATTTAGTTTACGATTAATTAATTTAGCAAGTTGGCTGGGAATAGAAATCAGACAAAACTCCAAACCTAAACCAGGTTTTGTCACCACAGTAGTCTTTCTGCCTTTAGTCCTTATGAATTTCAGCATAATCATCCCCAGTTAGAAAAGGTATCTGGATATATTTGGAGACAATAAAAAAAAAAAAGGGGGGAAATGCCTGTTATCTTTTTAATGACTGCAGCTGAGAAATATCATTAGTTTGATTGTATGCATAAAGACTATCAGTCCCACAGACTGGTACTTCTCATTATGTAACAGAAATCAAGTAAGACCCCTACAGGTATCTGTAACGTACCTATGAACAACATGGAATGTTTTCTTGCAAATCTGAGACCTTCATTTCTGTCAACTTCATGGTTTTCCTATAAGACACAGCATTGATATGCATTATTAACAAAATACACCAACAGAATACTTATTGCAGTTGAAATTGGTTTACCTTATCAATCTTGTTTCCAACTAGCATTTTCACTATGTCGTTCCTTGTGCAGTATGTTTCCAGTTCATTTAACCAGTTATCCAGCTTGACAAAAGTATCTCTTCTTGTGACATCATAAACTGAAAAATATTAGCATTATTCCCATACTATTTTCCCAAGAAATACAGCTTATATTAGAAAAGTAATGAAAAACATGGCTTTTTGAATTGGGAAACTGAAGGACTCCCCAGGATTCTAAGTCACATATTAAAGCCAGAATTGAAAAAAAAGGTTGAACTTCACCAGCTCAGATTACTAATGGTACTAATGCAGAGTAACTCTAAAATTCAGTCATCTACTGTTCACGGATCAATTTACCTTGAAACATCCTAGCTTACAGGCCAGACACTATGATTCTCCAACAAATCCTACACTTGCAGACTCCAGAAGTAGGATACTTATTTACACTGCTACAAAGAAGATATGTAAAGAGTCCACCATGTCCTTCTGCAACTGAGTTAGTGATAATCAAGACCTGTTTAACACCACTCCTATGGCTACTGATCCGGCTAAAACTGTAAACTGATCACTGGCATTTATAAGGATTTGGTGAACTACTGATTTTTCAGCATTTTAGCATTTCAAACTATTTAGCATGCGTGTGGGATATAAGTAATAAACTGCTAGGAACAGAAAGCGCTGACAAAAGAAAGCAGACTTTGTTAAACCTAAAATCAACCACTCAGCAACTACCCAAGAGCTACTATTTCAGGCTATGAAAGTATTTTATCCTCCATTCTCACATCCTGTGTGCAGAGAGGCACAAGTTTTAGTTAAATCTACAGCTTTGCACAACCAACCTTATTTTTAAGAAGTTGTTGAACAGTCAGGAGAAGATTATTAAATAAAATAAGAAAGCAAATCAAAAGAGCAGAACTTTCTAGCTCCCAACCAGTGCTTGCTTACTTTTACAGCTTCCAGCAAGCAGTGGCAGAAACAGTGCAAGCAGCTAGGTGACTTAACAAAACATGCCTTGACAGTATTTTCCTATGCCAGGAAGATACCACAACTCAGACCTGTGAAACAGCACATACAAACCAAAACCTACCAGGAATTCTCTCGAAAGAGGTTATTCAAAGTTAAACAATTTAAATGGACACAGTATCTTACCAAGAACCACTCAGGACACAACTTAAAACAAAACAGACTTACTTCCCTGTCCTTTGGTTATCTCCTCATTTCTAGCAGCGGAGAAGCAGAACTTCAGAGGTCACTGTCTATTTAATAGGTTTCCATGTATGAAAATAAAAAGACACTTCACCATGAAGTTGCAATTACAGGTTTTGGCATGGGTTTCTCCCACACAGATTGATGGTTTTTATGCTAGCCTTTTTTAAGTGACTCTGTGTTACACACAAACAGCTGAAGATCCCAGCCAAACTCCACAGTGTTTATACTAATTTCATTAGGAAAAAAGAACAGGGAGAAGAAAAAAGTTGCATATACCCTCATACAGAAAGAATATACTGAGAATTCTTTTTCTTCTTTTTCGCCTGACTCTGGGCTTAGTAAGCACAGGCAAAGACCATAGATCATAAACTAAAATCCTAGCAGCACAGGGACAGCTCCAAACTATACCTTCAAACAGCAGTATCTTTCAATCTCATGCAAAAATCAGTGGTTCTCAAGTCAATGAGACTGACTACATCAACAAGACAGCAGGTGCTATGGTTTAAAGCCCTCATGCAGTTCTGCTTGCTCACTCACTCCCCGCCTCTTTGTTCCCCAGTCCCGAAGGGATGGGGAGGAGAATCGAAAGAATGCAACTCCCACAGGTTGAGACAAGAACAGTTTAGTAACTAAGATATAACACAAATCAGTACTGCTACCACCAATAATAATACAAGAAAAATACAAGGAAAGAGAATACAACAGATCTTGACCTGATACTAAGCCACGCCACAAAGTGCCTCCCCCCACCTGATACCAATCTTGCCATGCAGTGCACCCCCATCACCTCATACAGTCAGGCCACGCCGCGCACACCCCCCCACCCTTCCGGGTCTCTGTTCTCCGTTTCACATCCTGGGCATGATGTGCTGTGGTAGGGAATACCTCTTTGGTCAGTTTGGGTCAGGTGCCCTGTCTGCTTCCTCCCGGCTTCCCCTCCTCCCTGGCAGAACATGAAACTCAGAAAGTCCTTGGCCAGCCTAAACATTCTAAGCCATTAACTATAAACATCAGTGTTATCAGTACTGTTCCCAAGCCAAAAATCAAAACCACAGTGCAGCACCAGCTACCACAAAAAAGAGAAAAATGACTGCTGCTGCTGAATGACAAAGGTCAAACAGCCTTAATCCTTCTTTTCTTAACTCCTGTCATTTTCTAACTCATTTCTGTCATTTTCTAACTCACCTCTGTCAATGATACATGCATTAAGGGAAGATGTACCGCAAATATATACATACAACTTATTAAACATTAGATTCTTGTCTTCATGCAAAATAACCAAGAATGACATATGCTTTATTTGATCAATGATTAATAATGCACCACTTCACAAGATGCCAAAGAAATTGTTTTCAGAACTACTACTCTGAAGGGCTGTGCCAGTTGAGTGGATCAAGCTGGCTGTGTAAATGGCCTTCCCAAAGTTAATTAAAGAAATGTGACAGTCTTCCTGAGAGAGGCAGACCAGGATGGGGGGAAGTTAATAAGTGCCTCAGGCCAACAATGAGTATAAAAACTGAAAAAAAAAATAGAATGAACTTTGAAGAGGACAGCAGGCTTAAGGTGGCTTCAGGTCATGTACGCTTACCCAGTGAATGGGGAAGGATCTTTTTCTGAGGAATTATTTGTTAATACTAAGTTAACTCTTTCTTGTAAAAGAGAAATATCTAATTGATTAGTAAAAATTTATACCAAAGAAAATGAACTAACAATAAAATGTGTTTGCTGATTTTTCTAGCATGCGTGATCCTGCTCCTCTACTCTGCTCTTGTGAGACCTCACTTGGAGTACTGTGCACAGTTCTCATGTCCTCAACATGAAAAAGACATGAAACTGTTGGAAAAAGTCCAGAGGAGGGCCATGAGGTTGATCAAGGGACTTGAGCACCTCCTGTGTGAAGACAGGATGAAAAAGTAGGATCTGTTCACACTGGAGAAGAGAAGGCTGCGTGGAGACCTCATAGCAGCCTTCCAGTATCTGAGGGAGGCCTATAGGGATGCTGGAGAGGGACCCTTCATTAGGGACTGTAGTGAGAGGAGAAGGGGTAATGGATTCAAACTGGAACAGGGGAAATTTAGATTGGCTATAAGGAGTAAATTCTTTATTGCAAGGGTGGTGAGGCACTGGAATGGGGTGCCCAAGGAAATTCCGAATGGGCCCTCTCTGGTGGTACTTAGTGTGAGGTGCCCCTGCCCTTAGCGGGGGGGGCTGGAACTAGGTGATCTTAAGGTCCTTTCCAACCATAACTATTCTATGATTCCATATATTTTTTCACTAAAATCCACCTACTGGGACAGTGTTAGCATGTGTTTCCAGGGTTAGGAAACTGCACACTGAACTCCAGAGAGAAAAAGATTTTGCGAAGCACAGTTAATGGGCAAAACACTTTTGAAAGAATGCTGAGGCACATGAAAAACATCAAGGTTGTTGGTGACAGCCAGCATGGCTTCACTAAGGGGAAATCCTGCCTGACCAATTTGGTGACCTTCTATGATGGGGCTACAGAACTCACGGACAATGGTAGAGAAGTCATCTACCTGGAATTGTGCAAAGCATTTGACACAATCTCACATGACATCCTTGTCTCTAAGTTGGAGAGTCATCAATTTGGTAGGTGGACCACTTATTGGATAAAGAACTGTCTGGATGGCCACACTCAAAGAGTTGTGCTCAATGGCTCAATGTCCAGCTGGAGATCAGTAATGAGTGCTGTACCTCAGGGATCTGTGTTGGGACCAATCTTGTTCAACATCTTTGTCGGTGACATGGACAGTGGGATTAAGTGTGCTCTCAGCAATTTTGCTGATGACACCAAGCTCTGTGGTTTGGTTGATATGTTGGAGGGAAGGGATGCCACCCAGAGGGACCTTGAAGCACTTGTGAGGTGGGCAGATACCAACCTTATGAATTTTAACCATGCCAAGTGCAAGGTCCCACACTTGGGTCTAAGCCATCCCAGGCACAGCTACAGGTTGGGCAGAGATGAGATTCAGAGCAGCCCTGAGGAGAAGGACTTTGAGGTGTTGGTTGATGAGAAAATGAACATGAGGCGGCAGTGTGCTCTTGCAGTACAAAAAGCCAACTGCATCCTGGGCTGCATCAAAAGGAGTGCGACCAGCAGAATGAGGGAGGTGATCCTGCCCCTCTGCTCTCGTGAGACCTCACTTGGAGTATTGTGTGCAGTTCTGG
>JASSUY010026655.1:0-20534 GCA_032466535.1 Forpus xanthops | reverse complement strand
CACACTCCTTTTGATGCAGCCCAGGATACGGTTGGCTTTCTGGGCTGCAAGAGCACGCTGCTGGCTCATGTTCATTCTCTCATCAACCAATCCAGTGTAGCTGGATATTTCTGAGTGGATCTCAATGAATGAGACCAGTCTGTGGAAGATGAGCAGTATTGGGCTCCTAAGTTTGCTGGTACTGCTCTAGGTATGAAGTTTTGTTAGGTCATGTTACTCATTTAAATCTTTTGTTCTTCAGATTAATGCTGACTTTTCCTTCCTGATTCTTATTAAGTTGTCTTTATTTCATTTGTGGTTTTATGAACAATGCAGAAAGAAATTCTCTTAAGTTCACTGTTTAGCTTCTTTTCATTCTCTGCTGAAAAATGCAATAGTCATTAAATCAGCCTAAAGGGCATTAAAACTCTTGAATATTGGGAAGTCTGCAGCTAAACCACAGATACATAAATAAATTTAGTGACGTGGCAACTGCTGAGTGTGCTGTAGGCCTGTTATACCTGGGCTGAGGATGCACTTTGAACTGCAGACATAATGGAAGGGGAAGTCTGTGTAGCAGGGAGATGCTGACTTCCAATGCCAGATCCAATGTGGACTGTTCTGAAGAGCCGTCCAGTGTGGAGCATAATGGTCAAGAAATGTGGCTCTTGAGGGAACTGCTCTTTTCAAGCAGGCTTTGTTGTTAGCTAGGCAAAGTTCTAACCAGCATGGCAGTTTGTAGTAGAGGACTAGAAAGTGAGATTTGTATGATATCATGTCACATCAGACTCTTCTATTTAGATGAAATAGGGGAAGACTCCAGTGAGACAGGTGTTGCACAGATTTTATCAGGGTCTCAATATAAATAAGCTGGTATTTTCTGGGAGGGAGAGGCAAACAATAAATAAGGATACTGGATGTCCAGAAACATTCTTATCAAATTTAAATGAACAGTATTTGCTAACTGGAAATACTGAGTGGCAAGGAAGGAAATCTGGTTCAATGGTCTGTTTTCACCCAAGTGTGGTTCTGTATGATGTCCTGCTGTCTGGTAGTGAACATCTGAAAGGAGCCTCAAGACCCTCAGCTGAATGTGTCCCATCTAGAGCTCACTCCTGTGGAACTGAAGGCACTCATCTCTCCATCAGCAGCCATCAGAAGATCGCTGGCTGAGAGCAAGGCATGTCTTAACACAGACAGGGCACAGCAGGAAAATGCAAGTTGAAATGAAAGGCTCATTCTGATAATTTGCCTCAGAAATAGTGTCTACTCTTCATCTGTATTTGCGGCCAGAGCAGGTGTTCTTTCAGAGCATTGGCCTGTTGGGGATTTTTGTGGGAACTTGTTAATATTTTACAAGTTTAGTAAAAGGCTTTTTGTTTGGTTTTTGTGGTTTTTTTTTTCTTCATTTTATGCTTTAATAAGTGAAGATGTAATTTCTCTCTTGGTCTCATTATTCTTTTATATCTTAAAGAGTTTTAAAGTCTGTCGCTGATTGTTGTATACTGGATGCTTGCCACAACATCATCATTTCAGTGTTTCCAAGACTTTTTAATTACAGCAATACTCTCAGATACCTTTTATTAGAGTATGCAGCCAACTTTTGTAAATAGATTCCTGTCAATCTCTCTGGAGGCAATTAAATGTGTAACTTATACAACTTGGCTTACAGGCTGCCATGCAAGAGCTGTGCAATACTCTGCATCAAAAAGACTTGTTAAGATTAGAGGTTTTGACATTATTTCTTGATTGGGAAACAAGAAGTGCTGCTTTTTCTGTGGGGAATTTCAGTTCAGATAAAGGTGCTGAAAGGAGGGGAGGAAGAGAGCCATGGGATTGAAATTCAAGAAGTTTTCTGAAGATGTGGGAAACTTCCTTTTCCTAGTTGTGTACTGGCTCAAGAATGAGTATCTACAGAAAATAAAGAAGTTGTTTAAATGACTATTATGAATATTAGTTATATGTAAATGTACGACAATTATGAAAACAGACCGTTTCTGTTGAAGTGTGCTAATTTTTCAGTTGAGTTGCTCTAGAATTTTGAGATTAGTTTTTCCTTCTAATTTTAAATTGGGATCTTTTTTCTTCCCCTCAAGATTTTGATGTGTTGGGAAGAGGGTTTCCTATTCATCTGTAGCTTTTCAGCATCTATTTCATTAGCCTAGAACCAGCTGTTTTCCTGGCCTGTCTGAATAGTGCAATGCCATACCAAGAAGAGACACCCTAAGTAGCTGAGTGTTAGGTGAGTAAAACTACAAAGCCTTTCCTGCTCCTCCTTGCTTAAGTCTTCCAGGTGGGGACTCTATTGTGTTCATTGCTCTTGCCTTCTGTAACCAATTTTGATTTACTTTTACAATTGCTATAATAGCAATTGTAATTAAGAAGGTATGGAATGCTTTTAGTCTTCTATCGTTAGCAATCAAACACACAGTTTTCAAGAGATGTTTATTCTCTTAGTGTCTACTTATAATTTACATCTGTCTATTTTGCAGAAAAAAGGTAAAATGAAAACAGAAGCTTTCATGGTGTACACCTATACTCAGTAAAATCAGGAAGTTATCAATAGCAAATTAAAAGCACTTTGTTTAAATAATGCATTTTATGCTTGAGGGTACAGAATAATTAACTAAGGGCATGAAGCTTGATAGCTGAAAAATGCTTTCACTGTCTGAGTCTATCAAAGGTCCAATTATGTAACTAAGCACTTGAAGCAAAGCAAAGCACAGCACAGCAATGGAAGTTTCCTGCCATTTGGCAGCCCAAAACTCCTGTACCATATTCAGAAAAATACAGAATTATTTTTATGACCTTAGTCATGAGGATGTTGTTAGTGTATATGAAGTACATCTGAGTTTTATAAGTGAAAAGCCTTCTTAGTTTTTCTTATGACCAGAGCATGTATTGGGTACAATCAGTTCATCTGGATAAAGGAGATCACTTGGTGGACTTTGATTCTCAGAGATTACTTTGTAGTTTGTTTCTCTATTTCAAGTTTGGGCATTTAAGCATTCCAGAAATGAAAATAAAAGTGCAGCACTTTATACTTTAGATTGAGGAGCAAGTAATTTTGTACTGAACCTTCTGCTTGAGCTGATGCTTCTGTAGGTCTTTTCTTTTTACTTATCATTGTAGGCAGGCTGGGTAAGTAGGCTGTGTTTCTTTGTTCAGTATATATTTTTCTCGTACTCAGCAGTCTGGGTGTCAGTAATACGCAGTTCTGAGCCATAGCTTATTAACAGCTATTTACCATTATATGTATCTACTTTTGAGGGAAAGGGCTCTGTCAGCAGGCAAATCATCCTCTGAGGTGCTCATGTACCCTATGAACTGTACGGTGTTACCAGCAAAAACATAGATGTTTTTCTATAGCTTTTATGCACAGAAACTTGTATTTGAGATGATTACACGTTGTGGTTAGTCCTACATTTTGAGTAATTGCACAGAAGACTGATAAAAATGCTTCTCCTGTATAAGTCAATCTCAGTATTATCAAAAGAATTAAGGTATGAGTACAGTTGTAGTATTTTAGGGGCACTCCTCTCTCTGAAGCTCGAGACATGCAGTTTGAATAAGAAATGGCAGAAATATTGATAAAATCTTGCTCTGATTTGGAGCAATCACCAGTTTAGCTCATGCATATAATGATAGTGAGTACTTAGCAGCTATTTACAAGCTACATAGCGGTTACTAAAAAGACCTTTAAAAATCAGTAGCTCCACATATCTGGTGCCCAAGTGGGCAAGGTGTTCTCTGTAGTGTTAAAACTGAGGGATTTTTATTTGTTTTAAGAAATAGTGGAGAACTAGATAAGTACAAGAGAGGGCAAAGAGAATGACCTGCTCAATAGAAAATAATGACAGTAATATAACTGATGTTAATTGAAATGAAAAAATAAGCTATTTTTACTTTGTAATGAGACTAAAAGTAATGGTATTGGTGAAATATATTTGAAAGTAGTTTAATTTGGTTATGATTAGTGCATTTTTGAGGAAAATTACACATTGTCCAGTAGTCATACGTGCAGTTTACTAACAAAATTAATATCTTACAGATGGCCATGACAAAATACAATTCCAAATGGAAAACTGTTCACAGATGTAATTCTGTCAGACCTGGGACTAAGCATTAAGCTAGACATCTAGGACAAAATTATGGGCACGTGTTCAGAAAGGTGACTCACTAAATCTTAGGAAAGGCCAGTGAAGCCTGCTAGGTACCAGTGGCCTTTTCTGGGGTTTTGACAGATATGTCTTTTGTAAAACCAAGGTAGCACATTCTTTGGTCCAGTCTTAGGCTAGAAACAACCGTGCTAGATATCAGTGTTGGACAATGGAGCTGTATTCAAATCACTAATGTGCAGTGTGTTCAATTTTTTGGTGGCATGCCTAGGGCAGTGGTTTTACTCTTGCCTGTAACGATGAGGTAGCATTTGGAGTCACTTTTTTCTTTCTTTTAGTGTAGCTTCTTTTCAATTATTTGGAATTTTCTCAATTGTTATCAGTTAACTAACTTTGAAAAATAAAGATTTTATGAAATTGAAAGATATTAGAGAACTTTGAGTTTACTTTTTTATGCCTGTAGGGTGTTGGAAACTTCATCTTGGATTTATTTATGTATTGTCTATATATGGAAGCTATGGCTTCATGGTACTTTGTATTTGATAGCCATAGAGCATGAAGAATGCCTATTTTCTCATCTTCCACCTGCCATCTATTGTGCCAACACAATGCTTGTATGGCTGTACCGTGAACCAGATCAAGGAACTGTTCTAACTTTTAAAATAACCTTGTGAAGACTGTATATTTGGTTTCTCTACAAAATGTGAATAAATTTCAACCGGCAATGACTGTGGACAAATGTGCCCATATAGGTATTTCCTGTGACCATGTTTTACAATCAAAATGAAAGCATGAGCTGTTCTCTTCCAGCAGCATTTTAAACTTCTGCCTTAACTTGCTAGGAAAGTTGGTTGACATTGGATGAGGGTGCATATGTCAATGAGTTCATTCACTTCTTTTACAAGAAGAGGATAAATGATTCTGAGATGAAAACAATGAGGATGACCCCATCATTTTGAGAAAATTTCTTGGAACGTTTTATGCTCACAGAAACAGATGTTCAGAAAACCCTGTAATGCCAAAACCCACTGATGTCACAGGGTACTGCCAGTTCCTGAAATGTCTGTGCAGGAAATAGTCCAATTTTAGATCTTTGAGTATATTGGTGGATTTTGGCCCTCTCCCCGATTCCTCAACCAATCTGATTTTCATAGCTGAAGATATTACAGATGGAATAATTGTTGGAGTTTTGAGTACTTTTGTATGGGATATAGCACAAGCATGGAGTTTGGTCGGTGGGGTATTTTTTTACTATGTAGCTAATATGGGAATTGATCATAGACGCAGTGCAATACCTTTGTGACTCTAGCTCTTAATTTATCAGCATGTACTGGAGGCTTTCCCCTACTTTCTCATCTATTTGATTAAGCTTTCACTCCATTTTCCACTATAATGGATATGTTCTTGGTAAGAAACATATTAAAGTCCTTAGTTGTCTTCCTACACACCTAAAGACTCATTTGGCAGACTGAAAACACACTGACAGCTGGTTGTGGGGGTCAATTAAAAATTGCTAATGGTAATTTTCTCTTTACCAGCAATCCTGAGGGAGCTGATGTCTGAACACTACTTTTGTTTTTTTGTAGTGCATTGATAGATACCATCATGTCAAATTTACTGTGTGTTTGAGCCAGTCCATGTTTTACTTTATTTAAAAATACCATTTTCCTATCACTTCTTTCTCTACCACTAACTTCTCTCAATGCTGTTAAAACATTACTCCCTTGTAGCTCTCTACTGGAGACAGTCTTTCTCTGTACTTCTAAAAAACCTGCTTAGACTTGCTTCTTGGTGTCTGCAACTGCCCTGCTCCTCCCTCAAGAGCGTAAAACCATCAGTTCTGTTTTCAGATGCTGTCTTGGGGTTGACGCCCGTCCAAGGCAGTCCCATGGCTGTCCAGGATCACCGGACTAGAAAAGTTTACTCTTCTGAGCTGGGAGGGGTGAGGCAGAGGTTAAGAGCCTGCACTGAAATGTTCACTTACCTGCAGTTTGTGGGTAAAATCCCACCAGAGAGGGTCCCAGATGAAGCACATTTTTGCTGCTTTGGTCTGCACCTGTGTTTCTGTCCCTCTGCATCTGTATGAAGAGTTTAAGAACAAGTAATGATTTCTGAGTATGATTGATATTGATACAATATACCGAACAGTTATGAGCTATCATTGCAGGTCCAAGACCAGTGTTTCGATCCATTCTGAATTCTCAGCTAAGGTTTTGTTTCTGTTTTATCTTATGGCACCCATATCAGGTACAGTTGTATTTTTCCTTCCAGTGATTTTTGGATTGGTGTTAAGCCATTTATGTCATGTGCTGATGGGTGGAATGCCGTGGGCCCAATACCACGCAGTAATTAGGAAAGATCTATGCATTTCATTGCTGCCTTGGGAGTTTGGGAACCAGTTTTATTATAATTGATAGACTAAAGTAATTCTCCTGATAATACCTCAAAACTAACTGCAAAAAAGCTGAAAGAATTGAGGCACATATCTGTAAAACTGCATAAGGAAATCTAATATTTTTCAGCTAAATATAATAGCTTTAGTCTGCAGGGACTTAATCAAGTTTGGGACTTCATTCTGTGCTGGCACTGCAGTTGATTGCTATATCCCTGTGAAATGAGACAGGAGCACCAACCTCCGGAGCTGTGGAGCTGTCATGTGTCACTTCAGTGACAGGAACTTTCTGCAGAGAGTTTGCATGCTTCTATAATTGTAATTTCCATTCCCATGCTCTGGAAAGGCTTCCACAAATTTAAGCTGGTGAAATAGGTCAACTTGTAGAAGTTTTGATTGATGCACTGCTTATCGATATATGATCCCTTTGTTAAAATACTTTGGAATTCTGTTGTAGTCAGGATAACTGATTTTTCTTGTGCTATCCTCTGAATGGTTCTGTGTGAGCATACAACAATTAGATGCACCTCTTCAGTGATGTGAAGGGAAAACACCTTTAGTGTATTGTAGGATTTTGAAACAGAGTTCTGTGATGTCTCAAGCTGTTTGGATATAAGCCTCCAAGTTTAACAAAATTCTGTTAATCACAGAGGGTTCATTAGCTTATACATTGAAAAAATCAAATTAGAACTCTACTTCAGAAGGGTCTCTGGCTGTTGTCTCATGCGATTGCCTGCTCAGAGCAATGCTGACTCTGGATATCAGGTGCCTTACAGCCTTACATGAGTGTCTCCACCTCCTGCTGCAGCAGTCAGTGCCCCACATTGGGCATCAAAAAGAACTCTCGTGGTTTAAGTTCAGCTGTAACTCAAACAGTTCGCTCACTCACTCTCCCCTCTTTTCCTCCCCCCTGCTCCTGGAGGGACAGGGAGGAGAATCGAAAGAATGTAACTCCCAAGGGCTGAGATAAGAGCAGTTCAGTAACTAAGGTATACTACTGCTACCACCGATAATGATAAGGGAAATAACAAGGGAAGCTAATAGAACCACTCACCACCCACTGACTGATACCCAGCCCGATCGAGCAGTGATCTAACCCTTCCAGGCCCCTGCCTCCAGTTTTTACATCCTGAGCATGATGTGCTGTGGTATGGAATGCCAATTTGGTCAGTTTGGGTCAGGTGTCCTGTCCCTGCTTCCTCCCGGCTTCCCCTCCTCCCTGGCAGAGCATGAGGCTCAGAAAGTCCTGGGTCAGACCAAATATTTGAGCAGCAACTAAAAACATTGGTGTTATCAGTGCTGTTTCCAGGCAGAAAGTCAAAACCACAGCGCTGCACCAGCTACTAAGAAGGACAAAAATGACTGCTACTGCTGAACCCAGGACACAGGCTCTCTTTGATCTTCTCTGTCTACATCAATATCGAGGCTCTACTTCCCATTATAGATCTGATTCCTTGCAGTCTATCCCTAGCTCTGTCTGTAGTACCCTCGGGATTGTGTTGTTTTTCTTCTTGCACAAGCTAGAACGTCAGGAGCTGAATTGTTCACCAAAGGCTTAGCAGAAAAAAGCAGGACAAACACTTCTGCTCTAAGCATCCAGCTGTTAGAAAGACATTGGGCAAATGAGATTGATTTTGTGAAACTTGTAACATCAGCTCTTTATACCACTGAAAAATCATCTATTTAGAACTATTTATAATCACAAATGCTCTGTTTACACATGATTTATTTTACTGAGGGTAATACAATTTAACATTTTGAAAAACATATTAAGAATAGAGGAAAAATTTATACCTTGTGCAGTCAGCAATCAGTTGTACCCTCTGTGACAGTAAATCAGAGGCTGTTTCTCCTCTCTGGCAAGCTATGAAGAAACAGGTACAGAAATGTTGGCAGGCAGTGTAGCCTTTAGACCTAGGTGGCTGGTAATGTACTACTTGGAATCTTCAGTTCTAGTCAGGGAAAAGAAACAAAATGTGATGCTGTATTTGGTTTGTGCTCTATTAAGTTCTCCAGTTTCTGCTGTGAGAGCAGAATCTCCCCTTTGAACACACTGCAGCCCCAAAGGTCAAGAGCTTTGAGATTTTATCACTTGGTCCTCCAGGAAGTAGCATGAAATACTAACCTCTCTGTGTGCCTGGTGAAAGTAAAAATTATCTAGATTAATGTAACCATACAACCTCAGAACATGTTGAATTTCAGCACCAATACAAGTTAAGGAGAGATGAGGTGGCTGTGAAGTTTGTTCAGGTCTTGAACCATGCTGCTCTCAAGCACTCCTGCATCTGACTCTTTTCAGGCATAGATTATCCTCTGCTTAGAACAGGAGTCCTTAAGTGGCAGGTTCACAGTAATTTCCTTCTCAACTATATGCTATCTAATGGTGACAAGTGGGAGTGAAGAAATATGCCTCTGTTGCAGTGTTAGAAAATTCCTTAGATTTCTGTGCTATGGACTCTGTTTTCATAATGCACTGAGCAAAATGAATCAGAAAATCCAAGAAACAGGACATATGGACGATACACTCCTTCTTATCTCTTTTCTTTTTAAGGCTCCAGGGAACTGGAATGAGATAATTAAAGCTTAAATTTGTTCATACTGCTTCCAGAGAAATTGTTTTGGCTGGCTGGAAAGGGTGTAATTTAAAGGTCTACTTTGTGGACTTGGTTCTGTAGTCAGTAACGCCTGTTTTCTTTTGTCTTCCAGTGAGTCTTTGAACATGCTCAGATAAGTGTGTATCCAGTGTCTTGATTCACCTCTAAACTGAAAGGAAACCTTTCTGTGTTAAAATTTAGCTTTTAAATTATGTTTCAAGCATTTCCTTTCTTTGAGCAGTAACACCACCACGTTACCCCCCTTTTTTGTTTTATATTTTCTTGCAAGGGAAATTACTGTAACATTTTGAAACCCATTTTTCCTTTGTCTTGTCATACAAAAATGGTGTCTTTCATTCTAAAACCAATTTAGCATACCAGTGAACATTGTGCATTACAGTGTACTTAAATTTGTCCCTTTTGCTGCTGTAATGCTGAGGCCATAGCGCAGTAACACTGCTGCATTTGGTTGAGGATGAGAAATGCCTGTATCTATAATTCAGACTTGAGTAACCTCACAGAAAAGCATAGAAATCTCTGAGAGAATGTGTTATAGTTACTGAGTAGGCCGTTTCTGAACTTTGTTTCTGTTTATTCCAGGTCTTTCCCAGGGTTGAGTTAGTGCTGGGGTTGGGGGAAAAATGTTGAGGCCATAAATGCATGTTAAGGACTGATTGATGGGATGGTCCCTAACTGAGAGAATGCTGAAACATTTCTCCCTCTCGTGTACTGTGAGAATGGCTCATCATGTACTGTGTTCACCCAAGAGCAAGAAATGCTATTTCCCACTTTTTTTAATAATAAAGGATTGAATATGAATTCAGTCTTGACATTGAAAGACCACACTATCATTTCCTTGGTGAAGGCAGCAGGTCTCAGTATCTCGTCTGTTCTTATTTACAGCCATTTCTTGCTGCAAGTAATTCAACTTTCACCCAAGCTGGTGATGGTAGACTAAGATGATCTGCTTTTTGGGAGTCTTTGGAGATATCTGCACAATATATGAATGTTATTTGCTTTCTATACACTGTGATTGTCTCAGCTCATGATTTCTTTAATTCTGAAGCTTCTGCTACCTTATCTTATAGCCCCATTATGTCATATTGAAAACTACTTGGGACAGTACAAAGCCACCAATAATTACTCATGTCAAGCATTTAGCATGTGTCCAGTGCAAGTTGAATGGCAAGATACGGTAGCACTTAGCACTAATAGGGGTGTCGTGATCTGTGAAGCTACGCTTGTCAGAAGGTGACAGTAAAGAATAAGGGGTATTTCTATAGCAAAGGCTACTGATGGTGTTTTTTTTCGTACACCAGTCCCTCTCCTGAAGTTTCTAAGGTCTTTAGTGCTCTGCAGTTGCTCTTTGGAGAATTTCAGAAGCACTGTCTCCCCTAGAAAAGCAGCCAGCTGTGGGACTCACCTCAGATCTGTAGTCTTTATACACTCAATTCCCAGGATGTTGCTATGTAATCTATAGTCACTGTATTTTGCTGGCTCCATTGAAATTCTGCATGTAGATGGTGTTAGGTAACTGTGGTATTTCTCTCAGAGGAATATTGACAATTATTAAGCATAGAGCACTCTTTAGAAATACCTTATGTGTTAAGAATATACCAAGGCCTAGATCACAAAGGAATTTGGGCTCACATATCCCTTTGAACTTAACCCTTTAGCCAAAGTTGCCCTTTAACCAAAAAGTTGCCCTTTAGCCAAACTTGCCCTTTAACCAAACTGAGCATCTACCTAAATATCTTCAAGAATTAGAGCCTTGAGCCCATAGGACATTTTAGTCCTGCAGTACATGTAGCCTCGGCAGCAGCATTTAGCTTTCATAGGAGCTTCTCTCCAGTAGAGAAATTAAACTAAAAAATGTTTTATTCTTGCAAGACCTCATAATAGCC
Source organism: Forpus xanthops (assembly GCA_032466535.1). Classification (NCBI taxonomy): domain Eukaryota; kingdom Metazoa; phylum Chordata; class Aves; order Psittaciformes; family Psittacidae; genus Forpus; species Forpus xanthops. The sequence goes on along the minus strand of JASSUY010026655.1, from coordinate 9,547 downwards.
TTCAGTATCTGAAGATGGCCTACAAGGATGCTGGAGAGGGACTCTTCATCAGGGATTAGTGATAGGAACTTAACCAGAGGAAGTTCAGGTTAGATGTAAGGAAGAAGTTCTTTACTGTGAGGGTGGTGAGGCACTGGAACAGACTGCCCAGAGAAATGGTAAATGCTCCCTTCCTGGCAGTGTTCAAGACCAGGTTGGACTGGGTCTTGAGTTACATTGTCTAGTGTGAGGTGTCCCTGCTCATGGCAGAGGCTAGAAACTGGATGATCTTAAGGTCTTTTCCAACATAATTCTACGATTCTGTGACATATTTTTCCTAAAGGAGAGAGTTTAAAGCCTTTAGCAGTGCAAACCAGCTAGAAGTATCAAAAGGATAGATGGTCTCTTTGGCTGTTTTGTCTCACTACTAAGCCAAGTGACAGCCAACATCTTATTTTAGATGCAATCATTCCATGCTGAAAATGGTGGCACAGAAATTCTTCCACTTGGCCTGATCCAAACCACAGCTCATCATGGGGATGTTTCATGCTGGTGGCAACTGAAAGTATTGTGGATCTGAAGATAATAAAATTCATTCAAAGACTGTCGCTGCCAAGCAGGGCAAATGTGAGATTTTCCTTAACACTCAAGTAAATAATACTTTGAGTTATTTATTTCCGTTTTTATTATGATGAATGATGTTTTGTAAAACAAAAGGTAGCTATGATCTATTCACTGTTAACCTGATTCTGATGGACACTTTGGCTCGCACATTGTTCTCTAAAACTACAAAGCAGTTTGAAAGGCTGCATTTATTCATGGAGAAGTTAGTTTTAGACGAGCACAGCAAAAAGCACTCCTAATGAAATTAAATCTCTGGTCTCATCTGGCTGTGTGTCTGGAAAAAACTGCTAAATTCAGCATTTAGGCATGGAAGAGTAAATTATTCTAATTTTATTTATTGATTGGAGCAGTGCTAGGTTAAACTAATATATTAAATCCTTGCACTCTTCAGCGTTGATGTAGCATTTTGCCAAAGCCCAAATAAATATGTAGGTGTCTTCTGAAATTGATTTTTAGACTGTTTTACATACCTTGCCAAATTAATTGATTCAATCATAGAAAATGTTTACAGAGGCACTATTCATTAGAACTGTCACTGATGGGTTTAGGGTTGTCAAAGGACCTGTCTTAATACCCATTTTTAAACTCCGTCCACTGTCATTATTTTTTTTTTCCCCACAAAGAATGCAGTGTATACAGGGAAGGATTATGTATGTGAGTACGGAGTGTATGCTTGGAACTGAGCAGTTTTTGCAGGTGAACTATTAGGAGAGTTAATGATTGAGACCCTAAGAGAGACATTGAGAGTATTATGGAACAGCTTTTTCTCACGTATGAAGATGTAGCAAATTGATAACCCTCCAGCTGGGTTTGACTAAAAGTGCGTCTATATATGTTCTTATAATTCAAGTTTGATGCAACCTAATTGGTTTTGTGTACCTGTTTCCACTTAATTTTTCAATCTAGCATAAAGAATCTGGGATGTTAAATGTTTGTCTCAGGTTTGAGGAGAAAGGTACATTCGTAAAAGTGTGTTTTCTTAGTTGTATATACTTTGCTAAGTGGCAGCACTTGCTTATTTACTTGGATAAATGTACCTGAATACATAGAAAACTATGGGGGAAAAGCCCAAATGCAAAACTAACCATCAAACTCTGAAACCTTACACTTTTTCCAACTTACATCTTTTCCACTATTGTGGAAAGCAGCAGGGAGCTAAAGAGGACAATGACCAAAGAGTAGGATGCCAGAAGGAGAATAGAATTACAGCTTCTTTTTAGCAAGAGATCCATTCTATTCTTCCTGCAGACCTGGTGACTTCTTAAACATTGAGTGTGTATGTTTCTTTTGTCTTGACTTGCCAGCTGAAATTGTTATATTGAGTTATTGGGCAGCCAAATCAAAGGCGTAAGGGTACAGCAACTCTGTAATTAAAGCTCAGTGCAGAGCAAAGGTAGTATTATCATTGCATTTTATTTAGTACTATACTAAAGTACTATATAATATCCTATGTGAAATAAATAACAATAAATAAATAAATTCTAGAATTGCACGTTTATGAGAAGAACATACATATTCGTTGGTGCCCTTGTGGCAAATCTAACCAGTGCTGAAGTTGCTGAGGACTTTTTCTTGAGTAGAAGTAGGACCCAGAGTTGAAACCTGGCTACCTCCTATTTAGTTCCTGTGAAACCTGAGAGTCATGTTTTTCAGGTTTAAATGACAACATGTAAATTCTCAGATGAGTTTTCTATGTATCTGTGACAAATGCTGCATCTCTGGCTGAACCATTTTATAATCACTGCCATCTAATCAGTACTGCTTTTCTAATCTAAATATGTAGGCTTCCTGTTTGCTAGAAAATTAGTGATTCCAGTCAGACATTTTGTCTTAGCCTACAAGAAACATAACTTTGCACATGCCATTTTTCAGACCATTGAGGTGGATTTGCATCGTAGACCTTTACCTATGCAGTGGGCTTCTCCCCAAGAATTCAGATGGTCAAACTTAAGTCAAGGAGTTCTTGTACTAAATAGAGGTCCTTAAAAATGTATTAAGTAACCAAAATTTAAAACAGCTTTTGAGGAGAGGACAGAAATAGAAAAGGTTTTATAGGCTGTTTTCCCAGGAACCACTTTTCTAATATGTGATTACTCTGCTTAACTTTCCTTCAGCAGCATAATTAGGCAGACATGTTGGGATCAACTCCTCTATGTTTAGGAGCAATTCAAACACTATAATGCTGTGTTTATGGAAAGCCTGTAAATTAGCTGTGAGCACTCCATAAATCATCATTGTAGCACAGCACATGTGGGGTTCAAAACCCACAAACAGGCTCTTCTTGCTGCAAATGGCGTTGTTGTTTGTCTCAAATGGGGATCCATGTACTATGGTTCACTTGGGAGCTGTGTCTCTCTTCCACTTCTAATTGAAAGTAGTCATTTAAAAGAGGAGGAATTTAATCTTCATTATTTGTAAAAAGCCAAAAAGTGATTTCTGTCAGAGCCTTTTAATGGCAGAAGAAAATACCTTCCCCAAAATGGCAAGGCTCCTTAGCCAGGAAAACATCATGCCAGGAGATTTATAATAAAAGAGGTCTGTCAAAGATCTGGAAATTAACAATTCACCCTTTTTAAGTCTTATGGAAGAGGTTTTCACCTTTTTGTTACAGAGAGACAGACACTTGCTTTCTGTTAGCAAAACTGAATGTTTTCCATTCCTGGGTGTCAAACCAGCTAAATACTTGGGTATTGAGAGGCTTTACATTTAAATTTGGAATGTCAGATTATCCTGATGTGAGATATGATGTGTCTGGAAAACAGGGCATGCCAGATCTGTGTGTCTGCACAGATGAAGTGAGGTTTTATTCTGCAAGTTTTCATATGCCTTCGTAAAATCTGAAAAAAAACAAACCAGCCCCAAATCCAGAAGGCTGCCTGTTCATTCAGCAAATGAACTGTAATCTGGCACTTCCTGGTCAAGAAATGTTGGAATGTTTGGGTTTTGTTTGGAAGTTATGAACATATGCTAGTTCTGGGATGATCCTGGCACTGAACTTCAGAATTCACCACAATGTTCTGATGACACTTTCTGGTCTGTTAGATCACGTTTTCCTGAGACAAGTTTGAATAGTTGAACACCTCCAAGGTCGTTAGTGATACATTCATCAGAAGAAGATCACCTCTGTATTTTGGAGAAATGTACTCCTAACATGATAACTGTGTTCCCTCATAGACCTAGAAATTCAAAACTTGTTTACATTAAAAATATTATGGAAAAGGCTTGCTTCACTTTTAGCAGTAAGATGGCCATTTACTTTCCTTTTATTATTAGAAGTGCAGGTTTTATAGCCATGGCTGTTGCCCAGCTGTGGAATTGTTTGAGATATTGAATCACACCTTGACTGTTTTAGGATTTGGGATTGATTTAGGATTTGGGATTGATTTAGGATTATTCTGGAAATTGATGAAGTCTTTAATTTCTTACAAATGCTAAAGGAAAGAACATTCGCACAGTCTTTTATATGTGTGCTTGGTCTGCATGATGTGCTATGAAATTTGCTACTCCTTTCTCTAGTATTTCATCGATCTGACAATGTGCAAGTATACTAAAAATAAGTTGAATGTATGTCAGCACATAGAGTATGCCTGACATGAGAGACAGGGATGAAAACACTGTGGAAGAATTGTAGCCTGAGGAACATTTCAGCCAGTCTACCTTTGTTGGCTTTGAATGGCTTTGGCATGTCTGAGGTGTAATCTGGAAACAAATTTGGAAGGCAGCAGGTGTGTGGAAAAGAAATTGGGATGGGAAGATCTGTGGCCCATGTTCGAGAGGGAATGCATACAGAGCTCAGAACATGACCCGGGTTCTGAAAACAAACAAGGAAGAAACAGAATGCTTTATTACTGCTTATCTCCATCCCAGGTCTTCAAAACATTCATTTAGGTTAGTGTTGCTGTTCTGGTGCTTAATTTAGCTGATGGGTAAATTATAGTTAATGTTCTTCTGGTAGTAAGTGAACTAGAAATCACTGCTCTTTCTCTCTACTCCAAAATAACTGCAATAGTTCTGGCATTATAAAACTCACTTGATTAAAATAAAGTCTGATAAGCTCTTACTGAATAAGGCAGTAAATGCTTTTGGTTCTGCAGTGGCTTCATAGCTTCTTCAAATTACTCATCAACTATTATGGTGGTATGGTGGAGTCAATATGACAAGAGGAATATGTTGTTGCTGTTCTTATATAAACATATGGGCATATTTGGTGTATATCTAGGGATTCTGTGTGTTCTATGTATTATATGTGTTATTGTTCATATTTTTGTATGTTATATTACATAACAGGTTGGACAGGGCTTTGAGCAACCTGGTCTAGTGGAAGGTGTCTCTGCCTGTGGCAGGGATTGGAACTGGATGAGCTTTAAGATCTCTTCCAGCTCAAAAAAGTGGATCATCCAGTTGCACAACAAGGGCACTGTTTCCAATGAAAGGTAACAAATTAGAGAACAATAAAAAGGGGGGGTGGGAGGTGGGATGTATCTGTTGCGTAATCTTAAACACAGCTGCCTTTAATATTGATCATTCACTGGCCTGAGAAATGTGAACCAAGTCTGCCAAGTTGTCTGTTCTCATCATTTACAGCATTTCCCACTCTGTAGATATTGAATACAGAACTTGTGCAATGGCAAAGCATATTTATGACAGGCATTCTGATTAGAAGCTGAAGTACTTGTTCTAGGTCTGATGGTTGATTCCTCTGCCTTCCCAAGAAAGTAGCAAGAGTACAAATAATATGAAGTCTTATGTCATTTGCAGAACATTCCATTCAACTGAACTATAAATTGTTAATGGTGACTGCTATGCCTTCCCTCAGCAGTTATTTAAACATCATCTCTTACTTGTACTGGTTTAATTTTGTCATCTGCCTGTCCCCATCTCTCCCCAACTTCGTATAGTACTTCAGTACATAGAAATCCTTCAATACACTCTTTCTAAAACCGTACATTAAGCTCTTGGTGGGTATGAAGCCACATGCTATATAGAGACAGGGTGCTGAAAACCTGCTGATGAGCTGAAGAGGTTGACTCCTTCGATTTGTGTGGTTAAGGGAATAAATGAAACTGGTTTATGAACATATGGCAAAGTGAATCCCATTTTGCTCCTTTTAATCATCACATACCTGAGTCTGTCTGGAGATTCTGCAATTTAAGTGCATGGGCCCCATCTTTCTGAATTGGCAGGAATTTGCCCTAAGCTTTGCAGTAAATAAAGGTGCTCCTGTTTTCACACATACACAGTCTTCGGCTAAAGAAGAGGGTGGGAAGAGGTGTGTGTTAAACATGTTCAAAAAGCTGTGAAAATGTTTAAATTATTTGGGAAATTACCTTATGTTCCAGAGTAGGAATATGCACCTAACTGTGGGCTTCAGAACACACCTGAGTGCATGAATCTTATGCTCTGAGACGACTGAAAGAGGTAACAGAGGGCTCCCAGATATTGGTGTTTGCAATCAGATCCCTTTTTATCTCTTCTGTGTGTTTGCTGAAGAAACTACAATCATTTTTAGCCCTGTCTTCTCAAATTCTTCTGCTCATTTTATACCAATTTAATTGGAGGAGTTGATGAGAATATCCCTTACACTCCATTTAATTTCCAAATGCACCGGGTATGTACAAATACTATTGCTCGCCTGAGTGCTCATTTTGATTTAGTAGTCTCATTTTCAAGTAATAATTTGAGTTTGTCCTTCCCCAGAGAAAGATCTTTTCCATATATGCTTATTTCTACCATAGCACCAAGCATCTCTATTTAATTTTAATGATGTTATTTTTATTTATACTTAATTCTGTGTGTTTTGTGTTGAGTTTTGCTCATGAATATTCCATAAAATCTGTTCTTTCTTGGGGGTTTAGGTGAGGTTGTAAGAAAAACAATTTTTTGTAGAAAAAAAACAAATGAAATATTTTAATTGATCACCAAAAGCTGTTTGATATTTTCATAGCAAGAAAAAAAATTAGTCTTGTTTCTGTGGAGTGACTGTATAATAATAAATTTAACTCCTTTATAAGCTTGGTTGAGGGGGAGGGAAAAGAAAGGAAAATGTGCTTCCTAATCTCATGTAGTTGGATGAAGCCCTCAGTGTGCAGAAGTCTTCCAGTGTACGGTATTCTAAACATAGTATATTTTACAGGCTTGAGGTTTTTTTATCAGACTACAATAGAAGTTAGAATTTTTTCAGCTTTAATTTGTATTTTGCAATCAGATTATGTGTTATCATTTGATACAGCAAGCTAAAATGAGTATAGTTATATCCTGTATTGTAAAGTTATGTCCTGTATTATAGGTATGTGTACCAACACGTTATCATTCACATATAATAGTAAAATCACCAGTGTATCAGAATTTATGGTCACTTGAAAGAGGAGACTTAGGAACTATTTCCATGTGCGCAGTTCCAAGGCATTCCGTGAGGTGTGGCACTGTAGCATGACTTGTGCCATGATACTTGATTCCAAGTACCACTGGGCATAAGTAAATCTTCTAGGAGGCAAGATTTATAAGGAAATGCATTATACTTGCTCATTCTAAGGCTGTACATCTTATTACAAAGGAAACCTGTTCTATCTTTGAAAATTCCTAGCTGTTGAATTGCGGCTTTTGTGAAAATGCCTTTTCATGATAAGCTCATTGTGCAAATACAGTCTGAAGCAGCAGATGATTGCTGGCTAAGCTTCATTGCTAAGAATAATGGATAATTATTGCTGTAACTTAGTCATTCAAACTTTAACTGGCCCTCACCGGTTTTGTTTAAGATCATGTCATTGTTCATATTTAATTAATAATAAGAATGGTTAAGAAAATTGGCTTTTATAAATGGCATTCTTTAACTGTTTGTGACTTGTGTCCAGTCACCTGTCAGGATGTGTTATTTGTGCTCTGTGCTCTTTTGTATTTTCTAAAAGAGAGTACAAATTCAAGTGACAGAAGATTTCATGTTTGTGTTTTCACATAAAGGTGTTTAATTTAAAATTAAAAATTGAAATTAAAAATTGAAATTTAGAATTAAAAATTCAAAAAGAAAATGAAATCAAATGAAGGTGTTTCATAATAATTTTATCAAGAACCAGAGGTTTTCCAATATTTATTAATAATGCATTCATATTATTATTATAATAATATTCTTTAGTAACTGAGTTTACTCCCATAGAAGTCAGGGAGGATCAGAATGGATCTTTTCTCTTCATGATCTTGTTCGTATTTATTTCTCTGAGACTTGTAATGACAGAAATTGCAATTGTAGCCACAAATGTCTGTCCACTGAGAAGAGTCACAGATTTCATGCGGGCAGCCAGGTATTGATCTCCTGAAGAGTTTCATGTGGAGGAGCAATTCCGCTTTCTTTTTAAGTGACACGGCATAGTTTTTACATCTTATTTTTCTTTTCTTTCCCGATTTTCAAAACACAGTGCATGGAGACTGCCTTATTTAGTAGAGGTTTGAAAAATCGTCACTTTTCCCCTTGGAATGAGCTCTAACTGCTCATGTGCACATGACAGTCCCTGCTTGCTCTATCTTCCTTGCACAGATGGGGCTGATTTAGTTCAGCATTGTTGTTCATCTTCTTTTAATTATCTGTTAATGTAACATGAAGTATCATCATCTGAGAAGCTTAAAGTTGCATTGCTTTTATGTAGAGAATTGTGATTCATGGAAGTGTCTGAATTTCCTGGTCAAAAGTGTGCAGTGAAGTTATCCTCTACTCTTCCACGTTTCACCCATCTTCCAGGCATTTTGGTGGAGTATATTGCAAAGAATCAGGTCGTGGCTTTTTCTTTTCCTGTCTGGTAGTACATTGTGTCATAGTAGGTCATGGCAAGTTTGAGGATCAATCCTAAAATACTTATTTTAATAAGATATTTGAGCATAGTGGAATATTACACCTGCTGTGAATAGCAAGCATGAGTTGGAAATGGCATGGATGCTGCTTTCAAGTGTCACTATTTCTGTGACTGATTTTTGGACGTCAGAAAGTCTATGGGTTGTTGCTAAAGGACCTGCAGCAGAAGACTCATCCTGTAGTCTGTAAACGGAAAATTGCTGTTCTGAAGGATGGCACTAGGCAACACAAATGGGGGCAGATCAAGATATACTACTCTAGGCAAAGCACAATTCCTCATGCCTTTTACACTGAAGTGCAAACAGGAATTGCAGCTTTCTTAACAAGCTTTGTTACATAAGGTCCCTGAAATACAATGTGGGAAGCTGAAGGCATTGAACAACTTGTAAGAGCAGGTGCTTTGTTAACCATGCTGCACAAAGGGCTTGTTTTCAAGGAACCCAGAGGATTGGCATCTAAATCTCTTTGATGCACAGTTAAAATAAAAATGAGCAAGTATCCCACTTTGTATTTGCAGACTGCCTATGTCAGTTTACTGAGTACTTACAGACTTTTCTGAGGACACATACTTAAATAAATGAAATGGGCATGGCCAAAGTGTCATAACTGTGCAGATGCTCCTCTCTGCATGGGTATAACCATCTTTGGAGGCTGTTGAGCACCCTGAGCTCCCATTCGATTTAGATCATAGAATCATAGAATAGTTAGGGTTGGAAAGGACCTTAAGTTCATCTAGTTCCAACACCCCTGCTATAGACAGGGACACCTACCACTAAAACATGCCATCCAAAGCTATGTCCAATCCGGCCTTGAATGCTGCCAGTGATGGAGCATTCACAACTTCCCTGGGCAAGTGAGGTCTCAAGAGAGCAGAGTAGAGGGGTGGGATCACCTCCCTCGATCTGCTGGCCACACTCCTTTTGATGCAGCCCAGGATATGATTGGCTTTCTGGGCTGCAAGAGCACACTGCAGCTGGCTCATGTTCATTTTCTCATTGACCAACACCCTCAAGCCCTTCTCCTCAGGGCTGCTCTGAATCTCTTCTCTGCCCAACCTGTAGCTGTGCCTGGGATTGCTCCAACCCAGGTGGAGGACCTTGCACT
>JASSUY010026654.1:0-40457 GCA_032466535.1 Forpus xanthops | reverse complement strand
GATGCCAACCTGATGAAGTTTAACCATGCCAAGTGCAAGGTCCTCCACCTGGGTCGGAGCAATCCCAGGCACAGCTACCGGTTGGGCGGAGATGAGACTGAGAGCAGCCCTGAGGAGAAAGACCTGGGGGTGTTGGTTGACGAGAAAATGAACATGAGCCAGCAGTGTGGTCTTGCAGTCCAGAAAGCCAACCATCTCCTGGTCTGCATCAAAAGGACCATGACCAGCAGGTTGAGGGAGGTGATCCTGCCCATCTACTCTGCTCTCAAGAGACCTCACTTGGAATATTGTGTGCAGTTCTGGTGTACTCTACATAAAAAGGACATGGAACTTTTGGAACAAGTCCAGAGGAGGGCCACGAGGATGATCAGAGGACTGGAGCACCTCCTCTATGAAGACAGGATGAGATAGTTGGGGCTGTTCTGCCTGGAGAAGAGAAGACTGCGTGGAGACCTCCTAGCAGCCTTCCAATATCTGAAGGGGGCTTATAGGGATGCTGGGGAGGGTCTCATCATGAGGACTGTAGTGATAGGCCAAGGGGTAACGGGTTCAAACTTAACCAGGGGAAGAAATTGATTGGATCTGAGGAAGAAATTCTTTAGTGTAAGGATGGTGAGGCACTGGAATGGGTTGCCCAGGGAAGTTGTGAATGCTCCATTGCTGGCGGTGTTCAGAGCTGGGTTGGACATAGCCTTGGGTGGCATGGTTTAGTGTGAGGTGTCCCTGCCCATATCAGAGGGGTTGGAACTAGATGATCTGAAGGTCCTTTCCAACCCTAACCTATGATTCTATGATCTTAGTACTCAACAGCTTTTGGAAAGCAGGAAGGACAAATACAGTGCACCACAATGCCAAGTTTAATGTTCCAGCCTTAGCACTCCTTCTGGGACCACAGGACAGTATTTTAAACAGTGATAGTTGATGCTCATGAGGGAAAAGCAGTTTTTTACTGTGGCTTAGAGAAAAAGTGCAAAACGATTCAAGAGCTCAGAAAGAGAAGATAGCAGATGAAAAAGCTCCATATTTAAGTGGCTTATGATTTTCATGGGACCTGTGTGAGTGCTTGATGCTGGCAGTTCTTCATATTCTGTCATAATTAGTCTATCATTTGCTCATTTTGCTCTTGTTCTCAGCTACTTGCTATGTTACTGGCTGTAGATTAATTTGCATTCAGTGCTTCGTAATCTGTTTCAGCACCATTTTCTCCTGCAGGGAATCTTCTTTTCTGGTTCTTCACTGGCCTTGTGCAGTGCAGAGGACCCACACCTCCAGGTGACACCTTTACCTGAAGCAGAAAGCAGGTCAGTGGCTTTTCATGAAACTGGAGAACATGCTTTCCTGGACTTTATATTCACCTGCAGCTTCTGCATTTTTAAAAACGTTGGGCACGTCCCAGCCCCGTGGGAGACACTTCCATGTTCTTTCCCTCAGCCAGACCTCATTTGCATTTTCGTCTTCCAGCTGGGATTACAGAATGAGACTTTTCCCAGGAGTCTGTCAATGCAGATCATTTAATTATGCCAGCTGGGATCACTCTTGCAGAAGTCCAAAGCTCTTTTTTCCCTTGGAATGACTAATGCTGCCTTCCCAGTGTTCAGTCTTGGTGGCTGGGGAGATAAAGTTAAGACATAATGCGTCCTTCTCACTGTTGTGCATGCACTGAGGCTTATTATTATAGGTCTAAAATATTCAACCCTAACTTCCCACTTTCTTGCACTTCAGCCTTTCCACATATTTGTACATGGCGTAAGAGTACTGCCATTATTGAGCTGTACTTCCAGAGCTCAACATGTTTTCCCAGCGAAAGAAGGTGCTATATAGTTGAATACATTTTGATAATTGAAGGCTAAACATGACAAAGGTTTTTCTATATATCCTAAACAACTGGTAAAGATTAAATGTGTTTTGAGTTAAGGCTGTATTCAAAAGGTAGCCAAACAATTTGGAGAAAGTATGTAGCTAAAGCACTTTTATCACCTAGTTTGCACTGTTCTGAAAGGACTATGATTATGATGAAGGAGTTTTAATATTTGTAGTGCTAGATAGCCTGAAACTGGCTCTTAAATATACAGAGGTTATGTTTGTCCATTTATTTTTCCTGTTTGTTTTATTGTTAAATGGCATGGTTAATACACTTAGGCTGTGCAGTTCCTATCTTATAGCATAACTGAGACCAACTTTAAGGCTAGCTGAAAAAATCCTTCGCCATTCAAAGATAACTTTGCGTTCAGAAATAAACTCATAACTGGTTATATAAGATAATACTTTGATTTAAGCAAAAGTATATCCAAATTGAAGTTATGGAATCAGGACTGCTTATCTGCTGCAGGTACACTGGAGAAAGGGTGAATATATGTCCTTCTTGCTTATAGGAACCTCACTCATAGTCTTAGATCTAATCTTAGAAGTAGTCAGTGAGACTAAGGTTCATTGCACCTTTTGTTTGGTATTTAATATTCTTGATTAACTTGAATAATGGCAGATGTGGGGATAGGCTATTTGATAGTTGTAGCTATTGATCCTCTATAGACCTGGACTGCGGCAATCAGCAAAATTAACATGGGCAACTAAATTGCCATTAGTATTGACCTGAGCTGGATTCACAGCAGTGACCCAGTGCTAAAACTCCTCATTATCCAGTCCCCAGAGCCTCCCAATCTTCTGCAGTGCAAGCTCAAGTGTACCACAGAAAAACCAGCCAGTAGAATTTCCATGTTAAAAATCCTGTGGTTCACTAAAGCAGAATTACAATTCCCTTATTCTGATTTTACCATTTTTTTTCCTCCTTTTCAGATTTGGTTATAGCTAATGAAAAGCAGAACTTATTCTCTGGCAGGGAAGCTAAACAGGAGCATGGTTCAGTGATCAGTACAGCCTGTCACTCAAGGGTGAGGACTTAGTTTTATTACACTGTCACTTTCAGTGTAACCATGGATTAATGGTAATTTAGGGACTGCAAAACTGGTTAGGATGTGCAATACAGTGCTACACACAGCCCTGTGGTAAGCATATTGGCTTTATTACAGTACCTGGTAAACTGGATGCTCAAAATACTAGTAAGTGGGAATATAGCCAAGAAACTTCATGGGCCATACTGCCTCTCTACCAGCACCATTATGGTTAGTTATTTAGTAACTCTGCTGTGTTAAAACCTGACTTCTCAGCCTGCTTGAAAGCCATGGAGCTTCAAAAATGAAAATGGATTCAGTTAGAATGCTAAGGTATCTCCACAATTAGACAGCAACTGAGCAGAAGCATTGTGTGTGTACAAGTGGACTTGGGAGCTGTAATGTCACATGAGTAGGATAATAGAATTTGGTTTTTTAAGCAAAAAGGAGAGGTCACAAGAAGAGAAGATTGTAGGGCAAGATCTAGGTATGCAGGAATATCTCAGATATCTGTGGTGCTAATAATGTAAACTAAGAACAAGTTATTTCTTGAGGAATGACAAGCAGGGAGCCAAGGATAGGCAGGCTACAAGCTCATCTGCAGGGCAGTCTCACAGCCCTAGAGACAAGCAAGGAGAGCACAGTGGTGGCAGCTGCAGAAGTTGTTCCCTTCATTGAAATTAAACAAGAACAGGCAACAAGCCAAGTCTGATGTCAACTTCAAAACCCAAAACAACTGGAAAAGAAACAAGAACCTACAAGATGGCTTACAGGCCAGGTGGGAGCTTATATGGGGCTCCTAGGCACAAGTCTGGAGGTCCCAGGTGAGGCTGCTCAGGGCAGATAAAGGCTGTTAGAGACTTTTACAGTGTGGGGGGTAGGGGTAATCCTCCCATACCTTTTAAGGATGGCAGCTGGAGGACAGATGAGTTAGTCTAGAGCATCTAGATGGCATGACATTCCTACATTAATGGAACTGAAACCCGTCAGCAGTGACTAATTGCAGTAAGAGCATTATGGGGCTTCCTTACTTGTATTAGTATTCTGAGACTAATTAAATCAGATTGAGCAAATCAGCAATTATGGCATGGGAAGCTGCAGGAGCATCTTAACGTGGAGTTGAATAGGATGGGGTTTTCAGAAAGAAAATCGACAGTTAAGAAAATTAATCTGTGCTTGATTGGAACAAACTTTAAAATTGTTTGTTATTTGCACAAATAACAAATAAACTGGATTATTTTCATATTGACAGTTTTACTGGTTTTTCTAACTCCACTTAGGGTAAAAAGTATTTAGTTTTAATGAAGCATTTCCAGCACTGTCCTGTTGAATCTGGGACTCTTAAGAAATTAAGTCAACGAATGCATAAGATCCTTCTCTTCAAATAGTTCTTGTTTTGACAAAGCAATGCACTAAATGGAAGCTTGCTTGACCAGCAGAACTTTAATAGAGGTTTTGGTGTAGATTACATAGCAAGGTCTTAAAATATGGATGCAGTGGTTGTTCTTTCTTCCTATTTTTGTGAATTAAAAAATTGCCTCTCTAGTGTCTTCATAAACCACCGGTGTTCTTTCCTATTTATTGGGCTTCCTGGTTTGGGATAGGGTATCAGAGTCCTGAGTTTGCTTAAAGGTGAAAGATTTAATTTAGTTGGTTCTTTATGCCTTGCACGAACATGCTCCATGCAAAGACTAGCACTTGAGATTTATCTGTGTCATCATTAAGGTAGAGAGAATGCACTAAGAAAAGCTGATAGAATGACTATCGAGATTCTCGATGCATTTCATGAGGAACATAAAAAATCTGCTGTATCTTTGCTTTTCATCAGCACTGGCTGTGAGTGCATTTTCTTTTTCTACTTACAAAAAAATAGAGGGGAAAAAACCCTCCAATTCCTCATTCTTTCTAACTACTTAACTGATTTTTGCTGCTTTAGTAATTCTTTGCATTACAATTGGAGATGATAATTGGTATTTAATTCAGGTGCTTGAGGTGGAATTGGTCAGAAGTTATATAGTAGGAGTTGTCTTTGTAGGAGAGGAATTACTAAAGGAGGCTTTGGTCAAGTGAGGGCTTAAAACCTGTCCCTAAGAGTAGAGAAAGACTATCATGTATTTTTAAGGAATATTTTAAACCTTTTCTTTTTTTGATTGCTAAGGCCTTTTCTGGGTGCCTTTCCTACCGAGCAAGTAAGGCTGTAGGCACGTGTAGGTTGAAAGACAATTGAATTTCAGGGGTGTTCTACCAGGCATGTAAAGCTGCAAGATAGGCAGCCTGCCTTGAAGACGCAGAAATAGTTCCTTCTGCACTCTGGTGTGGGGTGCAAGGTAAGCTCTGGCCAGAGAATAGGGAAGAATCCATACTTGGTTTTGTTTGTTTGGTTGGGTTTTTTTTTCCTTATCGGTAAAGGGTTATTTCCTAAAATTGTTCGGAATTAGATCTCTGATAGACTCAGTTGGTGTAACTGAATCTAAGTATACTATCAGGGATAAAGCAGTGTATTTCTGTCACTCAATTTCAAAGTGAAATGACAACAGAATGTGAAATATAATCATGACAGAATGAGGAATATGCATCACTTATTATGAGGATTTGTGTAGTCTCAGTTCCTGATTGGTTTCTTTACTCCAGGGGATTAGTTAATGTGTGTTATTCTGATATTTTAATGATGGTTAGTACAGAGCTAGAGTCTGGTAAAAGCTATTATTTAAGCTGGTTTAATTTATTATGCATATACAAAGTAAGTGAAGTACTTAATGTGCACTGTATCATTAGAATTTCTGCCTAACTCTGTTTAATCTGATTTAGTTATTATATGAGATGATTGCAGTAGAAATGCCAAGAAGTAGATTTGATGTCTTTATTTAAGAGAGAAATAGTTAATCCAATTTCCCAGAACATATGCTAGTTCTGCTGGTTATAAATCCTTTTCAAGATGACTTGAGTTTCCTTCTTCTTACTCCAAACACTTTTTCCTATTGGATTCTAAGATTAATGTAATCATTATGATTTCTTTTTTTAAAATTAACTAAATTAAAACCAGTCAAACATAGTCACATACACAATGAATTATTGGAAAATACACAGTCATTAATGTTTTGAAATACTGTTATGACTGTGAGGACTACAGATTTGGTTTCCTTAATCCAAATATCGAAATTCAATTTAAACAAGTTTCATTGAAATTGTGTTCTAAAAGACCATCAAATATCCCATGAAAAAAAAAAAACATTGATTTTACTTTTGTTTCCAGAACACCAACTATAGCCTCCACTCTGAAAAATAGGCAGAGTACACGTACAGTATAGTATATACATATGGGATCATAGTTCCACGCTTGTATAGCTTGTAGCATCTCCTCCTACGGAAGTAACTTGCTGCCTTCCTACAGCAGGGTTTTTCCAGGACTTCCCAGCTGCTTTACAGAATCAATGAGTGAATCCTTGACAGCCAGTTTGGTGTGGGGAAGCCATATCCTTATTTTGCACCTTGGCCGAGAGTGTCTTTATACTTAAAACTGAACTTGGCTGAAGTTAAGGAGGTCACTTGGAACTATTGTGACAGAACTCCATGGATAGAAAAGTGCAAGTAGACTTTTTCAAGTCTTATAGTTGGCCACAAAGAAGCACAACTTATTTCACTCCTCTCATGCTTCAGCCTGTAAAGCATAGATCCTACATTACTGTGAAGTATCTTCTGAATCTATATCCTATAGTCATAACACAGTGGCACTAGTTTGCAGTCTCATTTGATATATCCAATTAATTAGTTTAATTTTATCATGTTCTCTAAAAGCTCTGTGGCCTACATAAGATATTCACTTGGAAAATGTCCTTACATTCAGCTTGCAGTGTGTGATGTATGGAATAGAGTAAAACCAAACAAATTTTCTGAGCACAAATGGAGAGGATTTATGATTCAGACTTCCTCCTGCAAGAATGCATGATTGGTGAATTTGGACTGTTAGGAGTTACTTGTATTGCAGTGAAATCTGGAGAACTCTGGAGACTCTGTATTCAGATCCAGCTCTTTCAGAGATTACGCTAGGAAGGTGAACAGAGGTGAAGTTCCTCCAGTTCAGGCAATACATGAATAGCCAAGTTGGTGTTTTGGATGCATGATGTGTTAGTGAGTGTCTGTGTTGACTGCGGAAAATACAAATGAAAATGTAAGGAGTGAAATCTGCCTTGCTCTGGTGGAAGCTGTACAGGAATTTAGAGGAAAACAGCTAATGTGGAAGAAATAGAGGCCAGAGAGGCAGGAGAGAGGAATTTGCAAAATTAACATTTTAAACAATTTCTTAGTAAATACTGTTGTAAGTAGGGAAATGGGCAGAGTTCTGCAATGCTTTGCCTGTAGCTTGACAAATGGTACAGAGAGGCTTCATTTGTATAATGAAGAGCCAGGTTCAAAGTGCCAGCTCCTCCCAGACTGGATATTTCGGAAAACCAGTTTCCAGTTCAAGCCTATTTCTAACATGTTTCTTTGATAAAACACAGAGGTGCCAACAGTTGGTTACACATCGAGCCTCATTTTGTTTGAATTTCTACCTAAAATAATCTGTTTCTTTTTCCTCCAGATGTAATTAGAAAAATCTTAATACAAAAATACTCTGGTCTCCTGAAATGTTTGATTAATTTTGTGAGGCTGCAGTTATGTAATGAAACCCTGAAAGCAGCCAAGAAGCTTTACACAGCTCCACTGAACATAGCTGTGAATTATTGCTGTGGTAACACTCCAAGGAAATAACTAAAGCATCCAGTCTCAGTGGAAGATTTCATTCTGATTGGTTTTCCAGTCACAACTTCTTACTCCTAATGCTACAGAGGCTGGGATTCCCATGAGGATGCTTGGCTCAGTCTGGGAGAACGGCAAATATTTACAGTGTGCAGACAACTTTCTGTTTAGCTGCAAAGATGAGTGACCACAGCACAGGGCTTTGAGAGAAGATTTAAGCTGACTGGCATGGGTGAGAGTAAGTGTTGAAATTTGCAGACAAATACATAGCTTTTGAACACACTGTAGTGAATTATGAAGATTTTGCTTGGAAAAAACCCAAACTGCCATCTAGTCTATACCCTTCCACAAGGCAAGGTACCCTCTACCAAGCCTTTCCTCATAAATGTTCATGCAATATGTTCCTCACAATCCTTCAATGCTAAAGTTCGGCACTGTCCTTACTGCACAAGATTTCCTAGTATGTAGCCTGAATCTCAGCTTGTTATTCCTTCTTCTGCCATCAATGGATAAGCAATTTATTTACTCCTTCTGTTGCCTTTCTGTCTTGTACATAGAGATTTAGAATCAGAATCATTGAAGAGTGCTTCAAAGAATATTCTATCATAATACTTCCAGTCATTTGCTTAGGTGTTTCAATAGACCTACGATTATGTGACATCCTGCTGGGTCTCTAGTAGTTCTTTCTGTTTTCCTGTAGACATTCTGTGGGTGGTTTGGCTCTTTCTTCAAATACAGTGTTCAGATGATCTGTTCCAACTGAAATACAACCATACTGGGTAGAGGGAGTGCTTCATGTACCTTATCTGTGATACTTACCAAACACGGTGTTCGAGCAATGGTGTTATAATACTGATTTCAATTTGTGATCCATCATATCTCTGGTATCTTTATCAGGAAAATTGGTGCTTATGGTAGCTCTGTACTCTTGTAGTTTCTGTTTGGTCGTTTTTTTGGAGTTTGGAGGGATTGTTTTGTAGTTGATTATTCCTAACTGTAATGCTCTGCATTTATCCTGAGTTGCACCTCCTTATTTCAGACCTTTGCTTCAGTTTCTCAAGAACATCAGGTATTCTGATACCATTCCCCAAGCATTCCTAGCTTCTTCTGTTATCACATTCCATGTTTCTAGTTAACATCATCTGGATTTTCTTCCCAAATTTAGTTTTGTTATTTACAGAAAAACAAAAGCAGACTACTAAAAATATATGTGCACGCATTTGCATGCCCTGTTTCATTTAAAATGCAGCCTTGTGCCTGGCAATATTTAGCACAAATGGGAATGTTCCAAAAAATATGTAGGAGCAGATGGTAAAACTGGTTTGGAAAACTCTGAAGGGAAGAGTGAGCCAGTAGTGTGTTTTGAGTTCTGTGTATGATAATATTCTCCCATAGGTAGAAATCTGAAGAAGGTGAAGTTGGTTGACCATCTTTCTTCATCTAGATAAGAAATTTGGGGAGCTGTGTCAATAGGCACAGAAAGGAAGAAGTGCTAAGAAATGGCAGTTTGCTTGCTCTTAGTACAAGGGAATGATATAAAATTTCCATAAAAGATTCCCTTCTTTATAACTGAGTTATTGTTCTGACATCCCCTAGCTGTGTGCATCATTCTGAGGTCTTAGGAGAGGAGTGAGAGGTATATCTTTTTCTCAAAACACGCTGTGCTGCTTCTCATTTACTTACTAATATTCATGAGACAAGAGTAACAGTAGTTGACTATATTTGACAGGTTATGTAGAGAGCTAATTCTCCTCAGCATGACACTAGTGGTGTGCATTGGGAGGGAACTCCTGCTTTGCTTAACTGCTATGCCTGGTATTTGGCTATTCTTGTTCCAAAATAGGAATGCCAAATAAAACTGGATTCCAAAATGCTTCAACTCCCCTGAGCAAAGCAGTATTTACGAGGATGAAAATAGATTTAACATCCTATCACCAGCCCTTTAGTGCATGTTTTAAATACTAGGAACTCCTTTTGGGGGAAGGAGTAGGGAGAGTTGTAGTTGTATATAAATAAAATGCCTGAGCTGTAAATAACAGAAGAGATCAGAGGTGGAGAATCATGGTTATTTTGGGTAGGCTGTGACTAGACCTTAGAAATTCCTTTAAAGTATGATTCTTAAGGAAACTCCCACCACAGTTGCCTTCATTCTCTTTTTCACTTAAAAGAACTTTAATGCTTCATTGAGATCAGGTTAACAGTGGTGCAATGGTGCCCTTTAATTATATACTGTTACTTCCAGATGACCTTGAAATGTATTGACATAGAGTAACCAGTCCCTGGCTTTTTCCATCATCCACATTTTTTCCACACCATCAAATTTTGCCTGCTCTGGGCAGACTCACCTGGCATCTCATCCGGGACCACAAATCAGTTCCATAGGCTTGCCAGGCTTGCATAATTTTACAGATAGAAATCCAGCAGTTGTCATTTACAGCACACAGTGGAAAAAGATTTGTAACATGTGCTAGGGCAGGAAACACCATCCTTTGAGTGAGGCCAGCCCGTGTGAGAAACTAAACTCGAAACTCATCGCTGAGAAATAAGGGACCCAGCTATACAGTGTGTATGTGTCTATGGGGAAAAGAGGGGTGGAAAAATGTTAACTGGCCAGTTCTAGAAATCACCAAAAAAGGAGTTCAAAAATAGTTCAGATTAAAAAAAAATAAATCTTAAATTCTGTTTGAAGTGAATTGGAAACTTGAAAATGTTTCATATTCTGGGGTGTGGAGAAGCTCCAAACCAACAAAGACACTGTTGTCATTCTTGTTTAAAGCATCAAGCGCTTGTAGTCTAATGTCTGTCTGACTGAGGGCAAAGGCCAAAGCTTCTGAATCTGGCATCATGGTGAGAGTCTGCACCCAGAAACTACAGACTATCTTTTCTTTAGGACCTTTTTGTCTTGTATTGTTTAAACTTAAGTTGATAATTCAGGGACCACAACACAGTTTCTTATGCTGTGTTTGAATTTAATCCTGAACTCAAAAGCCTTTTCCAAAAAAAATTTTCATGAAAATTTATTTGGAAAGTATCTGCTACAACAAAGTAGTATTTTTCTATTGAAAATCCATTACTTTATATAATCTCTGTAACTGTTTTTATTAACCTGCTACCAAAATTGATACTCTTTGTGCTATCAGCAAACTCCATCCTCTAATCCAAAGCACATATCAAAGATTGCCCAGCACCAAGCAAAGAACAGCAAAACTCATAAAAAGAGATCCCAGACGTTCTTGAAAACCTATTAAATATCTGTGATTGCCTTTATAAAGAGAACTTGTCTAAAATCTTTTTAATGGTAAGTGTAGTATTTTGAAAAATCAGGCAGCATAACACTCAAAAGAAACAAGGTAATGTTAATTTAGCTGGACTTGAAAGCAACTGAATGAAACACATACAGCAAGTGTTATTGATTCCATTTGCTGCTTTTAATTAATATAAGCCCCAAATTTCCAATAATACACTATCTGGGCTCTCCCTGTCATTGTAGCAGTTGATACTCAGCTGTTTTTATGGCGATTGTTAATGCATATGGCATGTTTTGCAGTATAGTCTGCCTTCATCACCCAATGAGATGTTACTTAAGAGAGAATTAAGAAAGGTTCAGAACTAACGTTGGTTCCTGGCCAGCAGTTGCTAGTAGAGGAGGGAATAGAAACTTCTCAAATGACAAACACTAAAATGGGTGAACTAAATGCTTTCAGAGTAGGGTTGGGTAGGAATGTTCCTGCATGGAAGAATCAAATAATAGAGCTATACATGCACATCTACATATGCATCTTTGGAAAAGAGTGTTGGGAATAGCCTTGGAGGATTTTGACAATTAAACCAGAATGTGTGACTGGGGGCAGTAACCACATAAGAGTTGCTCATTCCCTAAAGGGGAATTTGCTAGGACTAGCAGCAGAGCTGCCTGAGCTTACATCTTTTTCTTCACTCTGCCTCTCAGATCCCTGTGACCCTCAGGGACTGATACAAGGCTTGTTCACTTGGTTGAGTTTTCCTCCAAGTTTCCTTCTCCCCTGGCAGTTCCTTACAAGTTTCTTGTGGAATCCAGCAGTGACAGTTGTTTTGATATGGTGATAGCTCTCCATACTGCAATCCGAGAGCTCTGAATAATTCCTGCCTGTTAACTTTTGTGTACTCCCCCAGTTATAAGTCCTTTTCAATGGAATTAGTAAATAAACTTATAAAATTCTTTGTATAACAATTTAAGACTGCTTCATCTGGAGCTTCGGAAGTTATAGGTTACAGTATGTGGAAGAGGAACTGTCTGAAGTTTAGAAAGCCTTGCTTTAGCATATAGAAATAATTCAAACAAAAACCAACTTTTAAAACATAGCCTTTTTAAGCAGAGGTTGTGTACTGAGAGCACTCTATTATCGCAGCAGACAACTATCACAATGTAGCCAAAGTCTGTCCTTCCTTTTATTCCCCAAGAATAAGAAATTAATTGTTCTTATTTAATTAAACATTGTGGAGTTGTCAGTTTATTTTTAAATGAAAATTGATTTTGTTACTTGGTTTATGTTTTCCCTAAGCCTTTCTTGATTTTTCTGTAGTTAGCATATGTAGCTGTGCTCATACATGACTTCTGACCGTCGTCTTCTCTAAGCATAGTTTCACTGTTGTTTAAGCCATGCAGTATTAGGGCTTTTAAGGACCAAAAAGCTGATGCCTGGCCCTTTTTTTAAAGATATTATTTTACTTTGAAATAAAGGAAGGGTTCATTTCAGAACCGTTGGGATTTTTGGTATTTGAAATTCTTTTTTATTAAACTTTAAGTATCCGTCAGTTTTGAGCCAAATACAAAACCACTTTGTGATTGTACAACTCTGCTTATAAACTCTCCTACTGTAGTCACTCTTTACAGTTCTCAGCCTTTCCACAAGGTGTTGAGATGCATCTGTGCTGCATCACTTGGTATTGTTGTGTCTTCTTTTGGCCTTTTTCTTGAAGAGAAAGCTGATGAGTGAAGAGGAAATGCCTCAGTGAAGCCAAATGGGGTCACTTCACTTTGGTAATTATCCATTATTCTTGAGGAATGTGGGGAAAATGAGAGGGTGAAAGGGAGTCAGAAACAGTACCTTGGCACAAGGAGTCTGTTTCTGTGAGGGCCTCCTCACATATATGTACTATAAACATCCTTAAGTAATGTGAAGAGTTGAGGCTCTCCCTCTTCTCTGATGAAGCCAGCTCTACCCTGGCAATACTTGGAGCTGGAAGCATGGCCTTTTTATGTGACACTGGTAGAAAAATAGATTACTTATGGCTACTTCAGTGCAGGCTTTCAGTTGCAAATGTACTGAACTGTCCTGATTACTCCTTGCTTTTTGAGATTACATTTGGAACCCTACCTTACTCCTGAGAAACAAATTTCTTACTAGAAGTAAGAGTCAGATTATAAACATATGTAATATGAAGAGACAGTTTTCCAAAGCCTAGAAAACTCCATTTATAGATAAATCCTTTCAAAGACCCTGGGCTTGGGTCTGACTGCAGATCACATTAAAAACTCCCAGCTAGGACTTAAACTACAATTTTTTCCCAATTGCTTTGCAAAAGGCACCCCTATATAGCCACAGGGATATTCTTCAGCTGATGAACAGAAACCTGTCTATGCCCAGAGCATCTCACTGGAGAGCCTTTCCTTATAACCATACAGAAGGAAGCATAGCCATTTAAAACCCAAATATTTGGCACCTCCAGTCTCAGTGCTCCTCCTTCACAGTCCTGCTGGCTTTTAACTTCCTCTTTTTATGAAACTATTAAATTCAAAATTTTTATTACTCCCAATTTAGCACTTCTAATAAAAAGTTACAGTTAAAAGCCTCTATGGGTACTGAAACATGCAGCAGTGATTGCTCTTGATGGAAATAAAGACAAATTCAGCTTTTAAAGCTTGACTCTATCAGCTCCCATACCAGAGGGAGCTGAGTGGGAGAGCAGCTGGGAAGGAATTACAGGAGGGCGATGAGGAGAAAGGAGACAAGGAGGCAGAGAAGAGAAACATCAGTTATGTTTGTGGTGCAGCTATAACTACCGTATGGAAATACCTCAAAGTCTAGAGACCATCAAAAACTCTAATACAGTTATTTAAGCATGGCATCAATATTCAGTAGCAGTTGCTTGAACCTCATGGGAGACTTTGAAGAATTTTACTATTAATGTCAAGTTCTATGTTACACTGCGGTCCCAACTAATGTGTATCTCCAAGTGCATCAACAGGGTGTGGTAGCATGTAGCTACAGATCCTGGGAAGTGGACATTTGAGGATTTTACTAGCTGTAAAGGGCAATTTGACCTCCTGAACTGGGGATTCAAAGCCGTAAGGAAAGACGTTCCAATACAAAGAAGCTTCCTTTCTATCCAGCTTGCTAAACAGCTCTAATTATTTGTTTTATTTTTTTTTTTAATAAAGAAAAAAAAAAGTAAAAAAGTGTAAGAATATAATTCTAACTAAGATTCTGGTGGAAATAAATCCTCTCATTAGAAAAAAACACTGAGATGGAAACTGATATAATGACCTGAAGTTTTCTGTCACTACTCAGACTTTTTTACGGCTCGTTTTGCTTTCTGTAAGTTTATGTGCGAAGAAGATAGAACCACATTTTCTGTTACTAATGTTGAATTCAAAGGTACCTGACTGGACTGCAGGAGTCAGTCCTGGGATGAAGGGAATATTGCAGGCACAAATGGTGTCTCCTGCAGGGAACCTGCAGGAATCCTGCTCTTCTCTGCTGACTGCTATTTCTTCTGCCTAGGAAATGAGGCTGCTTCCTTAGAGGGAGCTTATGTGGCTTGTGATTTAATTTGTGTTTGGTTACAAAATAAAATCTGCTCACTCTTTCATTATATAGCTGATGATGAGAGCTATAGCAACTGAGCAGTTGGTCAGATGTCTCCTAGTTTGCTGCTGAAGGTTTGAGGGGGAGATACTCTTTCATTGAAAACAAAACTCCCTTTGACTTCTGCTTCAGTTATATTTCATACTTGTGATCTGATGATGCACTCAGTTATGTCAGAGAACAGGTCGACCCATGCAGGTCCATTTTTAAGAAAGCTCCTCAGATTGCACCTTTCAGCAATGTGACCCAGTTAAATTCAGCTCCACTGATTTTGCAGAAATGTTCTTCAATATAACAGTGCTGGAATTAGGTGATAGCCTGAGGGGGTTGCAAAGTCTGAATAACCTTTGTTGCTGTCTCTTTCCTTAATACTCCCATCTTTCTTCATATTGTGTGATCAGGAAACAATAGGGGGTTTTAATCAATTGAAACTGTACTTGAAGCCAAAGCCAGCATGTGCACACACTATTTGGGTGACTTAGGATGCGTCTTAGGACAGCAGGTTTTAGGTGATGGCAAGTATCAGCTTTCAGCAGTAACACACATCTGCATTACGATGGCCAATACTTAGATACCCTACTTGCATACCTAGCAGCATGGCTCTTTGAAGAACCGTGCCTCAAGCATGCTTCTGGTGGATGTGGAAAACAGAATTGCAACAAATGAGACCATTTGAAATGAGTGTAAAAGTGAACAAATATTTTGATGTAACCAGTGAAAAGTTACAATCATTCTGATGTAGGCATGCACTAATCAACCATGCTGACTGTATTTCTTCAGGGCTAGAATTGGGGTGGGGATACATGGATGTATACACAACTGATTCTTATGAATATTTTATATATTTATATGTAAAAAATGTTTAAACAACTCAATGAATCGTGGAGACTTGCAATGAACAGATGAAATATTAGACTCTGTGAAGACAAGCATTTAAATTAAGAAAATAGCAAGATAAGATTGAAGAAGCTGAGTTCAAGAACCCTTGATGTAGAGATGTAATGGATGGAAGACAAGCAGGAATATATAAAAAGGCCCTATTAGTGCTTATGTGAGGCAAAAGAACTTTCCAGTGTGAGAAGTCATTTTGAAAATGTTCACTTTTTTGTCCAGGTATTTTATGAAGAACCCTATGGCAGAGTACAGAAAGAGTAGGAGATATAAAAACAAAAGTAGGGAAGGAAGATGCAGTAGTTGAGAAGCGCATGTCCAGGATTTTTCCACATTGCTATACTGTGTAGCTTTCTGCCTTTTGTAAAGAGAGATCAAAGCTGTAGGAGAAACCTAATGTAACAAAAGCATCTGGGCCTTGAGATAAAAGGAGTAAGTGTCTGTAAAAGGATGACAAGTGTAGAGTTACTCCTCCTGTCAGATTGAACATGAAACTGGAGAAGCAAGAGCACAACTGCACCAATCTACCTCACTTGTCCCATCAGAAGAGGAGATCTGAAGCAGTGGGAAGACAACATATATATTTTGTTAATAGGAGAATAAAAATGTAGCTGCACTTCATTTGGAAGAAAATGGCCACAAATATTCCATATGTGTTATCTAAGATTGAATGCAATCAAGTTTTTTTGATTGAAAACTAACTGAAGTACAGTCAGAGAACGATTCATGGAAGGCAAAAAGCTTTTCAATTTTGTTTGGCTTGAAACATAGCTTTTGGTTACTAATGTAGATTTACAGGGCTGACACATCAGAAACATTTTTAAGCTTATGCAACGCATAGCAAAGTCTCTGAAAGTCCACTTTTTCTGAAAGTTGAGACTTGATGTGTATCATGTAAAGCTGAAACTTTGAGGCAGTGTTGGTTTATTTCTCATTTGCCTATTTCTGGACTTTATATATAAGTAACATAGGTACATAAGGGCTTCACAGTATCTCCATCTTCCTTCCTTTCCTCCTCGCTTCTTTTTTGATGGGTATTTCTTTCATCTGTGCTTGAAACCTTTCACTTCTTCAGTCTCTTTTGTGCAGTAGAGACTAGAACTAAATGATCGAGGTAGAGAGAAGCCTTTAGCCTCTGTGGTGGCTCAGGGGCGTTTCGTATTACTTGCTGGTCTATTATTAAATTACCTTAGTATTTCTCTACATATATCAGGTACTGCAGCAGTCTGAAGCAGTATCCTGGTGGCCAGGTTCCTAACAGTGCCATTTCCACTAAGCTGCATTCTTTTAGAACCAGCAGGGTTTATGAATAAGCTGGGAAATTATTTGCTATGTTTATGGCTCTGTGGTTTTGTTTTTTAAATCTAGATCTTAGTTGCTGTTGTTCCCTGATCACTTGCTGTTAAGCTGGTCTGGAACTCCTTAGAGCATCCTCACTGTGAATGCGATAAAATTATTTGAATCCTTAGAAACAGTTTGGTTAGGCAGGCCGGAAGTTCCTTAATGCATAGCTTAAGTAATTGCTACACTTGATGAGTATACAGAAAACACTGGTTTTGATGTCTTGTATGTCTGGAACATTGAACATAACTTTTTCAGGCAGAGGTAAAAGGGATTGTGGAGGGCTTGGAACATCAGTTTCACTTCTCTTGTCTTCCAGGCTGGCATCTTTATGCCTTTCCCCCTAGTCTCTAGTCTCCCATTTGACCAATTAGACGTGACAGCACGGTCAGACTTGAAAGAATGAATAGCAGCATAAATGCCTCAGGGCCAGCTGAGAGGTTTGTGCATCACTCTTCCACCCTGGGGGGAGAAGAACTAGAAAAACCCTGTCTGCAGTATTCAGTGTCCTAGTTCTGCAGTCTTCATATAGGGAATGCTGCAGACCTCTCTTACATTAGAGCAGTTTGCTGCACAGGCTCTGCCTAAAACTCTTTACCAGCTTTAATTGCAAGTGTTAGCAGCATTTGTTACATGCCTTCCCAGATAACTCTTAGGAGGGAAAGTGCAGATGTGTTTAAACAACAAAAAAACTTTGATCAGTCAAGGACAAAGTCCTAGGAAAGTATAACAATGAAAATGGTGAAGTTGCTTCAGGAGCAATAAGTCTTCATATAGCCTGTGTGTAATTGAACAGTGTGTGGTGGAGTGGCCCCATACAGTTATTTAGGCTCTTCACATGCTGTAACTTAGAGGCCTGGAAAGTACCATCTGTTTACCATGTGTTGTTGTGCCCCATAGAAAGTGGCAGTGTGTATGTGACCACCTTTATGCGTAGATGTATAATGGCCATAAGTAGAGAGCTCTGGGATGCTAACCATTTGTGGGTTTGCAGACCCTTCCATCTGAAAACACTTCATTCACTGCTGTTGATCTCCTCCAGGTCATCCTGAAGGAAATGAGGGGATCTGATGAGCATGGTGATGCCTGTGTACAGTTGCTACTGTCTTTTACTTACTCTTTAAAATAGAAAATTCTGGAAGATGTTTTCTTGTACACCCACAAAATCTGTTTTCTCACTTTTTTTAAGTAAAGGGAAGGCATTTTATAACATCTTAAGTGCTGCTGGTGGGATATTATATGAATACTACAACTGGACTCAAAGAATGCCTGGAATTATTTCACTATGTTCCTGGTTGTTGCACTTATTCTTCTTTACTATCTCTGCTCCCGTGTAATCGTCTCAGTAATACCTTTTAGCTTGAGATGGTATTTTTTCCTCTCTTGCTTTTGTATTTTCTTCTTGTTTTGTTTTATGCACTTGCTTTGTTCTGTGGGATCACGAAAGAGAGAAGCTGTTGCTAAGAAGCTGTTTTGAAAGTATCTTTGCTATTCTGTCCTGAAAGGCAGTGTGCTAAAGCATTAACTACAGATCTGCCTTATGATTCATCTAAGATACAATTCTTTCTCACACACACTGGCACAAACATGGACCTGGAGAAGCCACATGCTGAGGCTTCCTCTGCTTGAAGCTGTACCTGTCCTGCAGAGAAAAAGTAGCCTTTGGTAGTGGCTATAAACCTATAGCTCACTGAATACCACTCATTTCCTGTCAGTGTGGCTGCCTTGTGGCTGCCTGCTGGGCAGCTCATACACTGCAGATCTTCCTTTGCCTTGGAAGACGTGCTGTATCTGCACCAGGGGTGCAGGGAGTCAGGCCATTACCCTGACTTCAGGGCTGCCCCTTAAGAGACACTGCAGGTTTGCAGTAATTTAATTCTCAAATGAAAGGTATTAAGTGACTTCACAGGATGTTTTACAAAATTCAGCTGAATATGTGATTGAAGCTCCCCTGTTTTGTTATGGAGGAGATCCTGGAAAGACAGTTCCTCCCACTGCTGTGGTGTTCTTTGTGGTGAAGTTTTCTGTTACTCAGACAACTTCCTTAGATCTTGTGAAGCTAATTTTTATGGAGGTTTTGCAAACAAGTTTCTAAAGTGGGATCTAGTGGCCAACATCACCGAAGAATTTGATTGTTCAAGTGGCAACATAAAGACATTTTCATCTAACAATGTTGTAGTTTGGTTGGGGCTTTGTATTTGGTTGGTTTGGTTTTGGAGGTTTTTTTGGTGGTGTTCTTTATTTGGTTATGTGGTTTGGCTTGTGGTGGTGGGGTTTGATAGCAATATTGCCTTTTCTTGTAAGTAGCTTTGCTACCAATAGTCTCACCAGCTTTCTACTTTTCCGGGATGGAAGGGTACTCAGAAAACTGAAAGGTGCTACTTTCCTGGTAGTTTGAATTACTTTTAATGTGTAATTTTGGCCACTAGAATCAGATCCCTGTAGAGCCATCGAGGTTTAGTTCTAAAGCAGGAATTAAAGGTGCAGGTCAGATAACCAGGTTACTTGGTCTGTAGGTAAAGTGACTGAAGCTTGGAAGAAAAGACAAAGGTGATCAACACCTCCATTTGACCAGTGAAATGATTTACTGTGAAATGTTTGCTTTGAAGAAAGTCTTTTATATATGGTTGCAGGTACAACTTGAAGTCCATGTTATTTCTTACCATGTATTTTATGGAACTGGAAAAATAAACCAGATGTTCTAAGCAAACCAAATAATGACAGGCTTTGTGAACATGACAGGCTTTGCTTACTAATCTCAACAAAGGTTTGCTCTGGGGCTCATCAGGAGATGGTCAGGTACTTTTAGATTCTGACAGTGACCATTGTAGCACTGTCAGTTCTAACATCACTATGCCAGAGCTGTAAGTGTTGGAATTTCTTTGCTTATTTTGACCTTTTTTCCTCCTAAAAATTGTGCTCTTGCAGTGCTGTGGGCTTTGCTATGTTGTGATGTTGTTTAATACAGCTTCAGGTATCACTAAATAAGTATTAAGGACTCGCATGAAATGGGGACATTCACAACTGAGGATGCCAAAGTCTTAAATTTTCACAATGCAAGAGGATATGAGGTGTTTGAGTTCAGGAATGTCACAAAAAAAGAACAAAATTAAATAGAAATACATATATACAGAAAAAATACCAGTGTTTTTCAAGAAAAGCCTGGAGGATTTTCCTCTGGGTTATCGCACCGCAGTCTCAGAAAAGCAGAAAAAGCATCTTTCATGAAGTCATGGTGGATCGATAGCTTTTTTTAACACCATTGTATGCATTTGAATTTTATCTCAAAAAAGCTGCTGTTGTTCAAGGCTGTAACCCATAAGAATACATTGTCCTGGTTTTATATTCTTTCCTGGATCTCTCTTACAGCATCGTCTTCACTAAGTGAACTGTGCCTGGCACTGTGTGGCTGTTGTTATTTCACTCGTGTTCTCTTAATGTACCAAATCATGGTATCTGAAATGAAGGAGAATGAAGCCTCCTCATCAGAGCTCAATACAGCCTCTCACTGAAATCACTTGTGGTGTTACATAGGGCACACAGCTTTTAGAGCAAAATCTCTGGAGAGGGTATAGGATTGTGAAACTGGACCAGGTCCAGAGGCACTGAGACCAGGGAAAGCTGCTGTTGGACTGTGCCCCAGTCTGGCATCTGTCATTTGCATCTTTCTTGACTCAGAATATTTACCAGTTTCAAAATCATTGTTAGAAATAAAGGAAAGCTGCTCTTAAAGGCTTTGACCCTTTCTTTGACTGCAGTTACTTCAGCTTTCATTCAATTCTACTGTAACTGCCACTTTGATCTTTGGCTTTTGATTTAATAGACCCCTGTCAAAGCCTGCATAAAACTGATTTAAAATAACCATAGAAACAGAGTACCTTTTATTTAATTTTCAAATGGATTTTTTTTTCTCTCCAAGATCTTTGTAAAAATCAATCAGAGGTACTTGAAATACTGCATTTAAATAAAACAAAATCTGAAAAAGAAGAGAGAAAGAACCCCAAACCCAGGTTGTTGTGCAGTGAAGGTATGATTTTGTGCAATCCAGTTTAGCTAAGACCTGCCCAATGAGAAACTTCAGCAGCTTGCCAAGGGCAGCCTCTATTAGCTGTGACTGCTGTTAAAGCCTGCTATTAATACTCCACTTCTTTATAACTGGCAACTGTTAAACTTGGCATAACCCATGTAAAATGCTTACATAAAAAAAAAATCCTTTTCCTTCCTTTTAGAGGTAATCATGGTAATAAACAACAAGAAGAATAAACAATCAAATCACTGATGAGGACACAGTAAATACTGGTATCTTGCTCATTTCAGTCACAAAACTATCTGACAGGTGCTTGGAAATGAACCAGGTTTCACTTCTTAACAGCAGATCTACTCAACTGCAGTGGGTCTGTCTTTATGGCAACATCTCTGTTTCCTGAAGTAAAGTAGTTGTCCTTGGCACTTTGAGCAGAAGGCCTGGGTTCCTCAGTTCTGTTGAGAACTGTGTTTGCAACTATTGCCATATCTGTACAATATTTTCATATTCATCGGTATTTTGTCAATGAACATTTCTACAGAAGTTTCTCAAAGGCAGGACTGGCCTTGCTGAATCCTCTGTGCAGAACTATCTACAAACTATGGCAAATATTTTTACATCTGTTCGTAAGCCATACGTTTACCATATTTTGTGGTTAAGGCCTCTGTTTCTCCCGAGTTCTCCTTCCAGGTGTTGCACAACCATGTACGTTGCTATAAAATGTATGTGGAGTACATGTATAGCAGTGTACTCCATATGCTATAAAAGTAATATAATTGAGGATTTCTCTTTAGAAGGTACCTCACTTAAGCAAGATAATTCAGGGAATATGGTACCTGTGCTTGATGAAGTGGCATGGGAATTTTTGTCTTTATCATTGTCATTGATTCTGAAGCATTTTCAGCTTCACTTGCATATTCTGAATCGCATTAAGTGCTGTCAGGATAAGTTTCCCATTGCATCCATTCATATCTCTCAAAGTATTTCTTGGTTTACATGTTCTTAAAATACATCATGTTCAGTGACTAGAAAATAGAAACTTCTCCATTTCATCCATGACCCCCCTGACATAAATAGGAGTGTCTACGAATGTCTTCCTATATGAGTGCTGAGATATTGGTACTGATTGCCTCAGGATTTGATTGGAGGACAGTCTGATTCCAGAAAAGTGCCTGCTGGCAAGGTGAGCAACATGTTGGACTTCTTATCACAACACCTATATTTTACATTCAGCTTTGCCATGAAGCTGCTATGTGAATGTAGATACAGACAGTTACTGTCTAATTTCCTTTGTCAGGCTTGCCTATCAGCCTCTGCCTTAAGTAAGCCCATGTTCATATCGGCACCTCAAGGCGTTACTCCAAGCAGCAGTAGTCCTTCAGTCCCAATAGTGAAGATGTGATTATTTTTATATATATATATATTTTAAACTTTATTTTTTCCTGTGTCATAATGCAGGCTGTTGCCTCTCAAACTAAGACTGCTGTGATTTTAATGGGAGGTCTAGGTACCTAACCACTGTGAGTGCTATTTCTTTGGATTGAAAAAAGCTCAGCAGCACTCCAAGTATCCCTGTGTTTTAGGCAGACAGATAGACAAATGTAAGTGGCTATACTTACATGTGAAACAGTGCTA
Organism: Forpus xanthops; assembly: GCA_032466535.1. Lineage (NCBI taxonomy): Eukaryota > Metazoa > Chordata > Aves > Psittaciformes > Psittacidae > Forpus > Forpus xanthops. The sequence goes on along the minus strand of JASSUY010026654.1, from coordinate 18,093 downwards.
CCTCAGTTCTCCAAGAGTAGATTTTAGTTGTGAGCAGCTGCCCAAAGAAATATATAGCTGGGAAGAGACAGATTCCCAGAAGATATCAATTATCTCAGCCTCATTCACTTGAGTGGACCTGCCAGTTTACTGCAGGAGTTGCTGCAGGATGCTGGCAGAGCAATAGGGGATATCAGGAAAGACACAAGTTGCTTGTTGCATAGCAGTCTGACTGGCATGTGATTGTTTACTACAAATTGGCCCTGCAGGCTTGAGTCTTAGAGCACTGAGCTATTCACATTGTTAAACTTCATGCATTCCTATGTTCTAATAATTCGTTATTCAGGCCACGTGTAATGTTCTGACTGTCAGTGTATGTCTGTAGATGTCTGTACATGCGTATAATATATACACATATAAGATCAGGAATCAAGGGCCAAATAAGAGGAAGTAGGGTTCTAGTGTTATATGTCAAGTTTTTGGAGTTTTCTTTGTAGCTCTGAAGCTAAGAAGCCATGCAGGGCTACAAGGTCCTTCAGGAAAGACATAGAGAGGGAAAGAGGGATGAGTTTTTCCTGTCTCCAGGTTTCTCTCTATCGCAAATGCCCATCAGATATCATAACAAAAGTGTTTTCATAGGCATGTAAATTGAACATAGGACTTTGGTTTATGTTTAAAGAAAATCTAGTTTTACATCCTCTTTATCTGTATGAGTCTCCTTCCCTGTCATCTGTCTGCTTTTGACTTCAAAAAATTGCCAGGTAAGACATTCCAGATTGAACCTCTCATTAGCTGCGGGTGCTATGAACTCAGGAAAAGATCACAAGAAAAACACCAGTTCTCAGTCCTCTTTTATTTGACAGAGTTCAGATCCTGTTGGCAGTTTGCATGTTGGCTAATAAATTTTGCTCTTTGGACAGCTTGTTCTTATATTTGATATTACTGGGCTTTAGAGCTTGATCTTCTTCCATGTCAGCATATCTTCTGCTTTATCTGTGTTTACAAGAGGACATACATTTTCCAATTTCCTTTTCTCATCAAGTGTCAGCAGAAGTTTCCATCCAGCACCATCTGAACAGGCACCCTGGGAGGATCACATCTCAACTCCTTTTCTTTACAGTTTGTCACAGTTGGTCAGACAGGGAGAATCAGATTTCCTGGGTGGGAAAAAAAAAAAAGCAGTATCATTTTCTTGTGTTTCTCAGCTAGGTTTCCTTGGTATGGTGCTTCCTGTTATATAGCAGAGAGTGGGTGCACAACCTTCCCAACCACCCGAGTTACATCCAACCTTGTAAGTGAAACATATAAAGCTCTTCCTCACATTATTGTTTGCAAACTTTTGCTGTAGGCGCTTCTCCACTGTCTCTGTTCTTAGTATTTTCTACATCAGAAATTTCTAATCCTTTTTGTGCTTGACAACTTTTGTATGCATGGATCTTTATATACAGCTGTCTATGCTGTAAACTTTAAGGAGAGCAGAAAAGATTACGTGAATGCTTTGGAGCTCCAGCATTCCAGTCATATACTACTCACAAGGCTTTTTGTGTGGAGATCGGGGTTTTATGCATTCAAAAATGTTTAAAAATACTATCTGCTCAAATTTTTCCATTAGAAAGAAAACTAACAGAAAAAGGCAGTTTTTTGTGTGTGTTTAATAAATATAACAACTTTTTCTACTTACAGTCTTTTACAAAACTGATATGTTGCTATTTTGTGTAGTAAATAGATTTTGAGGAGCTACAACAGTAAATTAGGGTAAGTGAAGTTTCCAGAGCAGGAATCTGACCTGATCGTAAAAATAAATGTCAAGAGAGTCATGACATGCACAAGAACTCTACAAATATACTGAAAAGCCCATTAATAAGTCAGATGCATACTTGGGTAACCCCATTGAGTCTAAGGCTCTCCTTTTTTCCTCCTGAAATCTAGAAAACTTTGCATAAGGATGTTTTGGAGGATACCTTTCTGGTTTGCTTCAACCTACAAAATTGTGGCATTGATGTTCCTCTTGTTCTCTTACCCTCTATCCTCAGCCATACTCTTACACCCACTCCTTTATGACCATTCCACGCTATTTGTGTTCTTTACCTCATTTAGACTGCAGCAATGCCGTCAGCTGCCAAAATGCTGATTTACTTAATTTCTGAGTTTAATGTGGTCCAGTTTAGTGCTGAGGAACACAAACAGTTGCAGGAAATTTAATTGAAAACATGAATGAGTAAACTCAGAAGAAAGCACAAAATGGAATTTACAGAGAGAGCTGAAAATAGCCATGGCCATATGGATTTCATTGGGTATGTGCAATATGCTGATACCATCTCTTTTTTTGGTAGCAATTATCTGCTCTCTATTTTCAAGTCCTCTAATTCTTGGTTTGCACTTAGCATCTGAAAGCTATTCAGGAGAAACATACTTTAAGCATCATTACTGCACAAATTGGTAAACTGGCTCTAAACACTTCATAAGCAACATGCTTGGTCTTCTTTTTTTTTGTGGTGGGGTTTGAGTTTTATTGGTTTTTTTTTTAATGAAAACATATTTTCACTGGGTCACAAGTTGAAAGTGCCTAATAGTGAGGTTGGATTATTACTGGCTGTCTCATGAGGATTTAGCCTACTGTGGATTTTTTCATTTCTAGTAGTTGTTATAAATGCTATCTCACCATTGTGAACCTTTATCATAAAGTAGATTTGATGAATCGTGAAACTCTCCGTTTTCTGTTGGAATATCAGCAATAAGTAACTTGAAATAATAATTTGAGTATCATATTTGAGTTTAAACTTACACAGGGGAGATTTAGGTTGGATATAAGGAAAAAATTCTTTACTCTGAGGTTGGTGAGGCGCTGGCACAGGCTGCCCAAAGAAGTGATAAATGCCCCATCCCTGCAGTTTTTAAGGCCAGGTTCAGGTTGGACAGGGGTTTGAACAACTTGCTCTAGTGGAAGGTGTCCCTGCCCGTGGCAGGGGTTTGGAACTGGATGAGCTTTAGGGTCCTTTCCAGCCCAAACCATTCTGACCTTCTATAGTATTTAAGGAACAGAGTGTTTTAGGATGATCAGTTATATTCCTTGGCTGACTTTGCATTTGAAATTCCTGGATTCATAGGAAAATGGAATATGTCCTGTATGCTTGTAGAAATACTTGAAAAGAAACTTGAAGGAGATAACCTGAATGGTCTACTGCTGCCTTGAACTCAAGCCACAAGAAGAGGAACTTCATCAAACTGTGGGATTTCAGTTGTGACTTTGATGCTGTCATGAGAGGGGTAATAGCACAATCACTGTAGCTGAAAGACCAGGTGAAAAGCATCTAGTGTAAAGCACCCTTTTCCAGCAAGCATTCATGGTATCGAATAAATGATAATTGTACATAATAGGAGCCACGTTGGAAGATTTATTAGCATTTTCACTAAGTCAGGACAGCTCTTAAGTGATACAGTCCTGCTTTTTGGTTCCCTAGAAGCCATTTCTACAGGCTGTTAGATCTATGTCGGCAGCACCCTTTGTTTTACAGGCTGTTGTTTTCTGCATCTATCAGAGCTGTCCCCTTAGTTTACTCTGTGGCATGTTCTATAAATCATACTTTGGTGAGAGACATTGGAGGATGGTTTTTGTTAGAGGTAATAGTACTTGGCATTGATAGGGCACATCAGAGAATCACACAGAACTTTAAAGAGCTTCATAACATCCTTCTAGAACAAGTATCATAATTACCATTTTTTCAAATCAGAAATTTGACATTTTAGCGTTGTTATGGGATGTTCTGTTTAGTCTTCATATTCTTATCTTAAAGTCATAATTGAATGGAACCCTTCTGTCCTTCACATGGTAAAATCCGCAAGTGATGCTTACAGCTCACTACATGAGCTGTATCATGCTGCTCTAAAGGAAGTCACAGACAGTGTGATGGCCTTGGCTGCCTGGAACTGACTCCAAGGTTTGTTTCTTGAATAGCAGTCTGAAATCTTAGGTACACAGAAACTTGGAAGATTCAGATTAACGGTTATATTTCTAGACACTAGGGAAACATGAAACATGAACTTTAAGTGTCAAATGTCATACTCTTAACTCAGTAAGGCAGATCCCTAGGGGGCTAGACATGACTAAGACCCACATTGTTTTGTTTCAGTTCAGGAAGCTGGACAAATGAAGGTGAGGAAGAACTGAGACAACTAATCCTGACCCAAGACCACAGTCAGGGGTGGTTCTTAAAAATAAACCCCCACCAAAACAGGAGCTGGTTTTGTTTTGATGTTGATACATGAACAACCCCACTGCCCACAAATTGTAACTTCTGATGACATGAATAGAGAAAATTGACTGTGCTCCATCACTGTCCTCTAAAGCAGTAACTACTGAGTCATATGTGGGACACAGTGACTGCAGACTTAAACCCCAGGTCTTTGAAAAGAGTTGGATGTCCACTTGAGAGATGCATTTCTGGAGAGTGTCAGAGAACAAATGATCAAAACTATGCCTGGAACAAAAGAGCCAAGATGAGAAACTGCTGTGTATTTTAGTCAAGGGACTTGTAAAAACATGCATTAGTGTTAAGCTGCCAGCTAGAAAGGTAAAGTCAATTAGAGTCTTGATTAAGTGATAGTGTGCCAGAGCCCTAGCTGGCATGAAATGCACAGTTCTGTTAACTTCACTGAGCTTCAGTAGTGTGCAACAGGTTAGTATCTGACTTTTTACCAAGGTATTATTTTGCAGAACTCCCATTGAGGTCTGCCAGATTAAGGACAATGGTATTCTCCTGTAGCATTTACTATGAACTCAAGATTGAAAAGCATTATCTTGGCTTTAAACAGTGGCACTCACATTAGAAGCATTTCAAGATTTCTTCTATCTAATTGAAATGTTTAGGTTTTTAACCAAAGGATAATATGAAAAACTGCATGTATCACAGAAGCAATTATCTTTGAACTCAATGTTAATTTTACTCAGCTTCCCTCCCTTTTTATTTTTTCTTACTATAGTTCACAACATTACGCCCAAGCTATTTACACAGGAAAGAGATATTATGAATGTATAGTCATTAAGGCTGGAACACGTGCCTTTCATACTGAAGGGAAAAGGTGTTCCCCTAACTTGGTACTTATTCAAAAGAAACAGAACACAGATAATTCTAACAGTGAATTGTCTAGTCTGTCAGAAAAAGATCTAAGAGCTAATTTTTGTTTCACTACTTAAAAGAGTTCATGATAATGACGTTGACATTTGCCAGTTGTTCTTCTCTATTTTTTACTCAGAAGGAATCCTAATTAGCCTAGTGGCTATTGTTATGGGTAAGGTCACTTCTGCTTCATTCTTTTTCTTTTCTTCTGTTACTTCGTGCTGGATTTGAAATGGAGATTTTGTTTTAACAGTTGCTACTCATTGCTTCCAAAAGTGATCGTCTTCTTACAACTCAAAGGATTACATTTCATGTCAAGCTGTGCCTGTGTGTTTGAGCTGTTGTGAGCATGGGAGCACGAGGGTGAGGAAAAAACCCAAATCATATGGACAAATTATGCTTGTACATAAGGTGAAACACAACAGAGTGACATGCTCTGTGTGTAATTAACAGTGTCATTTCCTAATGAAGGAAGGTAGTTTGATGCCAACTATAACTTCTTTATTCTGATCCTGACATTTACAGCTCAGCCCTTTCCACAACAGAGGCCTGTGTCTGCAGCACTCTTGCGTGCACAGTCAGCACTGGTTTTGGTGAGAGATTTTTGATATATGTGCCTGTGCTTCTCTAATATGATGCAAGTGAAACATGGGTACTTGAGCTTATAGGGAACGTTGAGCACTTTCTTGCTTTTGGGCTGAAGAATTTTTGATTCCATTCTTTGGACTTCACTCAAGGGTGCTGTCAGTTCACTCTGTCCTTCTGATGGCCAGCAAAATGAAGCAGGTGTGCATTTTGCCTTTATTTGCTGGATGATGCTTCATAATGGACATAAAACCCCACAGACATTACTCTGATACTCGCTCAGCAAGGAGTTTCCCTCTTGTTCCACCACTTCCCAAGCTTTAATTAATGTGCACTAACACTAAAACAACAGAGATTTGGTAATTGGGTGTGTGTGAATAAATGATGGTCAAAGATGTTTAATTATGAATGCGCATGTGTATATAAGAACAGAAGGCATCTAAAGGAAATACAGTACACACAAGGGATATAAAATCTAAACAAGACATTCCTTAGTGCTAAAAGCCATAAACTGTCAGGCTTTTCAGTGATTTGTCACCTCTGCATTAACCACTGACTCAAAGTATTAATGATAAAAGCAGATAATGATAGTGCTGTCCTCTATAACAAAGAAGCTGTTGTAGCTGGGTAAATAACAGGCCCTATAAAATTGTCTTGAAGTTGTGTTTGCACAGCAGACAGCTGTTAGCATTTAGTATGCTCCTGTTATCTCTGGAGATGTTTGTGAAGGGAAACTATTTCTTTTGTATGTTTTACTTTGGAATAGCAGAGGAAAAAACTAAGGGTAAAACCATACTGTGTGACATGTTTTAAAGTGTCTACTGCAGGAGGATAAAGCGGCAATGGCCTTCTCTAAACCAAATGCTAGTCTATGAAGTTGCTATAGAGCTTGCAGTAGTCAAGCTTCATTTTCTTCCAGTGAAATCTGGAAGTGCACTGTGATATTCTCTTCCTTCCTCATTCTTTTCCTGGCAGCAGCAAAGCGCTGACTGCTGCTTGACATTAAAATAGGAAGTGTGCTAGTGACAACGGCCTACTATATGCTCGTATGGCCCCAGCCACATCCGATGAGGTTTTCGGTAAGGCCATAGACCAAACTCTTTTTTCCTTGCTACAGAACCTGTCCAATTAGAAACACTTGAAACCTTCTGCAAAGCTATGCTGCTTCCTCAAACCTCAGGCTTTGCTCTGCCTTCAAGCTGTGTAGTAGCTGTCACAAGTACTATATGATTTGAACAAACAAAACACCACAGGAGGAGAGGCTGTAGGCAAAACTCTAGGCCACGTTCCCTTTGTAGCTGAGCTTAGACAGCTACTGCTCCTTGTGCTGCAGGAAGTGTCTCTTGGTAGAGCTGAACAGTGTGATCTGACAGTCCCCGCTTTCCAGTTGACAAGGGAGAAGAGATCATTTTTAAAGGAAAGATGTTTCCTGCAATAAGTCTGGACAGCAAAAAGACAATGAGAATAGAGCAGTTTTCTGATTCTAATTAGTGCTTCCCGCAGAGACTGTTGTGAGCATAAAACATCCTGCAGAATGAAACATTATCAGTACAGCAGCAGTCATCAGATCAAGTAATAAAAAGCCACTTATGTTTTAAAAACAGAATCTAGAAATATGGTTATTTAATGGAGCTTTTTTCTAGAGAAAATTTAGTATTTCCTGTTGTACTGATGTTTATGTGAGATAAACATGAAGTATTGTTGGTTTAATAGAATTAGTTACCACTGGAAGCTTCTATCTGCTTCAGCTGAATCTATTTAAAATGAGCAAAGTAACCCAGTGATGCACTTGCTTACATTCCAGCTCAATTTAAGGAAAAGCTAGAAATGAAATTGCTCTTGGCCTTGATTAATGTTGAAAATATTGATCGATTGGCTTTTCTACTGAAAATGAAAGGCTTCTGAGTGTTCTTTGAAGATGGAGTGTAGGTTTATTAGTAAGGCTCTGAGGGGATGATTCCAATAAGCTAATATCAAGGTATTTTTTGTGGATTCCAGTGTTGAATTCTAAAGGCTTTACTGGGGAAAAAAATTATATATATAATTTAATTATATTTTATATATTAGTATGTTATATATTTTAGATATATAAAATATATAATATATGCTGTAGTACATAATTATATTTTCTTATATAATGTATTAGATTAATTATTATATTATGTAAAATATGTATACTATATATTATACAAATGACTTTTTTTTTTTTTAGCAAGGCTTTTATTGTTTAAGCACACATCCATATGTTCTTGTCTATGGTGGTGCTCATTCAAGGCATAGATTGTTAAAGAATTATTTGTGGACACCCTGTTCTGAAGTTAATAGTCTCTTGATCCAGTCTCTGGATGATGGTAAGGAGACTATGTTAAGCTGCTGTTCCATCAGGCGGCTGTCATATCAGCTGAGAAGGACCTGAGGACAGCAGTGCTGCAGCAGCATTACCAAAGTGCCAGCTCTACACAAGAGCAAGAGGAGCCAATTTTCAACTTGTCTTCTATCAGATTTTATTCTGTTTTCTTTTCTTGTGCTCGTTGTTCTTTTTTGCATTAAGCACAACACTGATAGTTTCTTTGTTGACGTATGTGGGATGAGATAGGACAATACATTATTTTACTGAGAATTTTCCCCAAAGGATTATCCCTTCTGGGTGAAATGATTGTTTCTTCTGTTTCAGATTAACCACGCTAGGAAGGAAATATTTCATGCTTCATTATTACCATTAATCTTCCAAGGCACCCCTCTGAATAAAAATCCATTGTTTTGTTTAACAGAAGGACACCAATACAAGTTACCTAGTGCAATTATACTTCTAACGGATGTATCTGTCAGGTTGCTCAGTGTCTGGTGGCATAACATCACTGAATAGTACATTGCAATGTAAAGCACATTTCCAACAATGTCTGTGGACCTGCAGTTTTTCTGTTAACTCTGATAAAATGTGATGGTTCTTAATCTGCTGTAGTGCACAGGGAAGTATGGTTATGTTTCAAGATCATAGAAGACTCTCCTTAGATGCTGTATGAAGATCACGTAAGGTGATGAGGTGTGACTGAAGAGCAGGAAATGGAGGTGCAGTTCTGTACCCTTTGGATCTGGTAGAAAAATCCCCTTTCCTTCTGTGGAGGTAGGATCAGCATCATCAAAATTACCTTCAGTTTTGCTATCATGTGTAATGAGGACCTACAGTCAGAGAGACCTTTTCATTTGAGGTAGTAGGAGACTAAATTCTCTGTGTTCTTCATGCATCATGCCCCTTCCTGACTCAGTGCTTTTGAAAAGCATCAAATTTATGTCCTGCAGCAAAAGAAATACTAATTTGCAGATGCTGCTTGCTCATTTCTACAGGTACTTAAGTGGTTCTATAAAAGCCTTGCATGAACTAATATGTAGGATGTGCCAAATTCATTATATTTCTAGCTATGATTTACGATTTCATCCTTTTCCTTTCTCAACCAAGAATACTCAGGTGTAGAGGAACACTGTCAAGGTAGAGCTTAGGAGGCAATGAACCAATGTGTTTCATTAGCTGTGTATGCTGTCCAGCTCAGACTGCACAGTTTTGTCAGTCCTGCTGCATATTCTATGTGGTTGTGTTATTTATTGCCCATAAAGCAAATTGGAGTACTCCTTTGCCACAGACATAGACGGGGGGCTTTAAAGTAAGTGCTTTGCCTATCATATCTTCCTTCTGATGCCTTTTTAGATTTAATGCATGCAGAGGAATTGTCACTTACACTGTGTTTTCACAGTGCTTAGCAACTTTCAACCCAATCTAAGGATTAATAAATAATAACTATATCCTTTCTACTCCACTCTCCATTCCTTTTGCTCCCACAAGTAGCCGTCATGCTCCTACAGCTCCCAAGTCAAGTAAGTTCATGCACGTTCAAATTAGGTCTGTCAGTACTTCATTTTGGTTCCTTTGTTTTATTGTATAGTTTTTAATTACATTCTATCTCAATATTTCATTCTTTTCCATACTCTGCCAAAATGTTCTTATCAGTCACCGCTGTCCCTTTTTGCACTGCAGCCACCCCCACTCAGCCTCTGCTTCCAGCCAGCTTCTTCTTTTGATTCTGATCACTGAAGCAGGCAGACTGGGGAGCACAGGGATGGCGTTCCCTGCTCTCATGGTCTGTATACTGACCACAGCACTCCTCATGCTGGCAAGAGTAGGCAAAATCTTTGAAATGCTGTCATAAAGCCCATTCAAAGTACACAGAACTTAATCTCCAGCCCCTTTTCAACATTCAAACCAGAAATGTTCTATGAGAACATTTGAAAGGGCAGAAAGCAACATATTTTGTCCAAATCTAATTTCGGTAATGGAGCTAAACAGGTTTTGTTGGAATTTTCCATTAAGTAGAATTCCTTCAAAACTTTAACTCAGAAAAATGGTGCTTTTGGAATTGTAAAGAAACCAGAATGGTGTTTTATAATTGAAGTTGTTCAGTATCCTTAGCTCTCGAATCACTTCTTCCATTAAGAAAGGAAGATCTGTATTTCTATGCAAATATTTTTTTTCCCCCAAGCTTGGTGTTTGCAACCTATTGGATTTTACCCTTTGGAATCTGATTTAAACGTCTGCAGATTTATCACGGTGCTTGAAATGGCTGTGATTATTATAAACTATGAAAAATTAAACTTGAAGGTTATTTTGACAAATTGGTCAGACTCCTGCTTCCTCTACTCTGAGAGTAATGGATCCTGGTGCTTGTGGCAAGCTGACTTTTAACGGTTGGCGTCAGTACCAGGGTTCATTAAGAATTGTGCATCAATTTTAAATCTCAGCTGGAAAACAAAATGCCTCTTAGTTATTTTTTTCTCTGATATCAAAAAGATTTTAATCGTTTTTAGGTAGCTTTCCTTTCCAGCAGTTTCTAAGTGGATTACTTTTTGCAAACATCTGAGGCAGGTTAACATTGGTTACTGTGAAAGGAGAAAAATCCCTCCATTTATATCTACTCTTCAATGTGTCCCACTCACCTCTTCAGCAGTGCTGAAATAACACAAAGCAAAATATGGAGAGTTTTAAGAAGCTTCAATGCAAATAATGATTTCTAATAACAAATACAGGAGTGATTATTATTACTGGAGTTTTAATAGGAGTCAATGAGGTTAGAATGTAGAATACAAATTAGAAAGGGATATTCAAGAAAGTAAATTTTTGAGTCTAGATTTTGTTAGGGAAGATGAGGAATCCTGCAATGTCATCAACAGCCCAACTTTGGGAAAAGGTTAGATTAGATCTGCCCTAAGTCTCAAGACTGGGGAGTTGGAACTAGATGATCTTTAAGGTCTCTTCCAATGCAAACCATTCTGTGATTCTAAGATGCAGTCCTTTTTCCTTTTTGTGAGCAAAACTCCCCATTGATTTCAGGCAGCTTTGCCTGCATACTCAAAACATATCTCTAGATCATCCTAGCCATGGGGTTGAGTGGGCTTCCACTGTGATGTGGCATAAGAGATCTCTATTGGTTGCTAGGAGTTTAGATATAAGTGTTTTGGGAGAAAAGAAAGCTTTAAAATGAACCAGATATCCAAAACTGCCATGAAAAGTACTGTCTATGTCTAAATACTAAACCTAGAAGTATTCATACAAACAGTTGTGACATTAAGTATAATGCTCCGTAACAGGCTCCCAGACTCCACTGATGCCTTCAAATAGCCTGGTGTCTGGATTGTGGCCCTTCCCTCTCTGGGTCCAGGATAAATTTTGCTTCATGGAGGCAGACTGCTCTTGACTTGCCTCTGGGTGCAAGTGTAGTACAGAGGCTACTGTACGAGAACATGCTCACTCATATGGTGACCCAGCATGCAAACATGTGGGATGGGAAGCAGGCAAACAGGTAGGGATTGCATCTTGGGCTCCCCTTGAGTGTAAGAACTATTATTTTCTGAGGTTCTTAAGAACCTTTGCTGTGTTCTTGTGTTAAGGTCAGGTATGCTATGGCCTGGGCTGGTAAATCCATTTAGGTTAAGAATGACGTTTTTCTCTTTCAGTGCATAGTAATTCTCTCTCTTCCTGTCATGAATTCAGTTTATGTCTGGCTTTGTGAACTTGCTCATAATTTCTCAAGGTAAATACAAGCTTTGGCCCTGCCTAAAAGGGTAGAAATAATACACTCTGTCCCAATGAAAAAGAGAAGTCATAAAGAAGTACTAACAGAGAATTATTACCTCTTCATATCATCTAACATGTGAGCACCAACATAGTGCCCACAAATTACGTAGACAGAATGTTACTTCTTTTCCAATCTTCAAGTGTAACAGAAGCTCAAAGATGTTCCCAAATTGACCACATTATCTAAAGTGCTATTTTGTTGATTGGAAAGGCTGAGGAGGAGAATAAGAAACTCAATTTTCATCTTTGCCACCCAAGGGAAAATACTGAGGTCTTTCTGTGACAGTTGCAGAAAACATTGCCTGGGGACGTAATATAAAGTGCAAGGCAGAAAGTCCCTGCACTGTTGCCAAGGCTGGTAGAATGGTCCTTGCACCTGCTGCACAGCACTGCTCTTACACTTTGCAGCAATATTTTAATGATATTTCCCCTTCACTTCTTTAAGACTGTTTCCTCTGGGTAAAAAAAGTAAGGCCTGAAAATACAGGACTTGGTCTTAACTGGGTTTATTTCATTTTAGTTCGTTCTTCTGAATGGAGATACTTCCTTTGTTACCTTTCTTCTTTCCTCCTTACCACCCTGATCATTTGACCAGAGCTTCCTTGTCTTGAAGGACTCTTAAGATGCAATTCCTGCATTTGGAGGAAAAAGTCTTCGCAAGTCATGCAGATGAAGAGCCAACAGGCAATAGGCATTTAACACGCCTGAATGAAAGCTGTCAGACTGTTATGCATTGTGGCAGCAAGTAATAGCGTCATTATCTTCAGATAACATGGTACTTTTTTGTTATTTTATTTTTAAGTGACCAGATGAAGCTTTCCATCTTCCTACTGTGTTTCATCCTCGTAAAGCCAAAAGACATCTTGAAGGTAGTTTCTGACTGTTTCTTAAAGCAAGGAAAGCTGCAAAATCCCCAGCTTTGAAGAAAAGGAATTGTGCCATGAAACAAAGTTTCCAAGGGCTCAGGGTGAATTAGTTGCATTACTCTTTGAACCTGAAGAGTCTTCCAGACAGAGTTCCTGGGCAGGATCACCTGTATATTATATATTTGTCAAGAATACAAATAAATGGGAAGAGCTACAATTATTCCTGCTTTTCAAGATAATTTCTAATGATTTCATCTAGCTTGGTTTAGGGTGTTCCTTTGCAGTTATCTTAGATTTGTAACACCTATATTTTATTTCAAAGAAAATTGACTTTGGGATTATCATATTAACCAAAATTAAAGCAGGGAGAATAAAAATGAGTGAATTATCAGTGTGTGCTCATGACATCGCCACAGCATAAAAGTCTGATATTGCCACATGGACAAGATAATGTGAAACTGAAATCTTTATGTAGTTTTGCCAAAGGCCTGGACAAAGTGACTCTTTAATTATTGGCACTGCATCTCTTTTAAAAGAGCAGATTTGGAGAACCCAAAATAGCACAGACTTTCAACTACCTTTGCTAGGTAATCCTTCTATTACTGTTACATTTTTACGCAGAAAATTTATGGTATAATACAAGATAGAATGTTCTATATTTACCTCTATTTTACCTGTCTTCAGGTTTTCCTTTTTATCTCATTGTTTTAATTTCCTGGGGTTTGTACCTGTGAGGCCTTTATATCTCTCTACATCTCTCCTGGGTACTCAGAGAGGTTCATTTATCTGAGGAGTGCTGCAGCTTTCACTTCCAGAGGGAGCAGGAGGGATGGTAATGTGTGAACCTCATGAAGTTCAAGGCCCAAATGTAAGGTCCTGCACTTGTGTCAGTGCAATGTCAAGCACACTTGAAACAAAGGGAGTTCAGGTTAGATATAAGGAAGAAACTCATCCCACTGTCACAGATTGCCTGGAGAGTCTGTGGCTGCCCCATCTCTGGAAGTGTTCAAGGCCAGGTTGGATGGGGCTTGGAGCAACCTGCTCTAGTGGAAAGTGTTCCTGCCCATGGCAGGGGGTTAAAACTGGATGAGCTTTAAGGTCCCTTCCAACCCAAGCCAGTCTGTGATTATGATCATTAAGCTGACTTCACTGCTACACTCAGCTTCCAGTAGACTTTTTTTGACATGTAGCTGGCCTCACATAAAATGTATTGACTATTGACAAACTTGTTAGCTTTCCTGGTCATCTGTTCCCATAATTAATTCTATTAAAAATATATACAAATCTAACTTCTATTGTTAGCTTTTGGTGATTTTTATCTGCTTTTTTTTTCCTGCTAAATTAAAATGCCTCATAATTTGCTCATCTTTATCCTGTTTAACTGGCTCCTGACTTAGTGCATATTAACTAAATTCAGAGACTGAACTTCCTACTTGGTGGGCGTAATTTATTTTTCAGGTCTCTAGATATTCTTGTAGCTTTTTAATAATCCCTCAGGAGTTTTTCCACACCTAGTCATGGCATGGACATAAGTACTGAAACAGTAGTGTACTAGAGGCTGCATCTCAATTGCATTCCACAAAGGTGGTATCTCCCCTTTAACTCCCCTTGTGTGACATGCACCTCTTTGTCTATAAAAGGATGCTGTCAAGCAGAGGATCATACAGAAAATTCTTACTCCTCTTGCTCAAATAGACACCATTTCTGTAAGACAGACCTTTCTGCAAGAGATGGTCAGTGATTGTAGGTGGGATAGTTTCTAAGGAAGACGCATTCAGGCAACTGTCGTCCCACTGGTACAAAGGCAGTGGTACAGGGGGTGTTTTCTCCTGTCCTCCTCTGCCTTTTGAGAGCAGTTTTTCAGTTTCCTAATGATTTTGTTGTGTGAACTTAACCAGGGCACTGAACCCTGCTGTTACTGAAAACACCTTCGTAGAAAAGGCACTGACATCTTTTACTAAAGAGATTGAATGTGAGACTTAATTAAGTCTCTAATAAGATGCTTTAAAATCCTTCAGTAGTAGAGGCCTTAGTATAATTACGAAACAGTATGGTTCAGGTTCTCCTACATCCCTACAGAATCTCTGGAAACAGGCAGGAAGGGCAAGAAATGGTCACATTTGTCTATCTCTGAACGTATAGCTTATTTTACTTCAGAAAATGAGCTGCAACAGGTTCCTCACTGCAGTTGCATGAGGAGATGCTGCTATATGAAGTCTTTCTAGTGTGTCTGCCTTGTATCTTGACTAGCGTGGTCATTCTTTGTTAGATTTAGTAAAGACAGTTCAGGTTTCCTTCTTCTCCTTCAAACTCATTGTTTGGTTTCTTTTAATTTGATACCTTTTTTCATGACTGATGTCATTCAACATAGCCACACTTTTGCCTCTCAGTAATAGGTTAGCATTTAATTTACATCTCTATTTCATATATTAGTTTTCCCATTCTTTCTTACTTCTCTGTGAATTATCAAATTTATGTGCCTTGAAGCAATTAAAGTGTTACATGTACAGTAATTAGCTTTGTAAAACATCCATATTCATTGAGTTGCAGTGTCTTTAAGGGAATGTACTGTCTACAATACAAGCAGTTGTACAAGGAACAACAGCATTACCAGCAACAGACAAAAGGAAAAGCAAACAAAAGTATTTGTTAGCTGTTAGTTGCAGATAAACATTTAGCAAACTAGTAAGCCTTTCTTTAAACTTAGAGAAACTGGAAGCTCACATGAAATACAGGTGAAAACCCCACACCTTTTAAGACAGTATATGCCGGAAGATAACACAATCTTTTGTTACAGAGAAGTAACCCATAGAGATATCTGTAGGACAAAATCAGGGATGATTTCTGAAATATATACATGGCTTGCACAGTGCAGTTGGCTTTGCATCTTCTCTGTGCTCCCCGTAGTTGTTGATCCCACTGTCTGTTGGGAATGATCCCTGGCACAAGCTGTTCTTCAAATTATGCCCTTGCAGTTTGAGAAACTACTACTGGGTACAAGCCAGGAGAGGGGCTGGGGAGCAAGCAGAGTGCAGCAAATGGTTGACCAGCTGGCCTGGGCCTGAGCTCATTTCCTGAACCTGTTCTAATTAGGAGCATAGATGAGACCACTGGGATCCACTACTCAATGCCTGGGTTGGTGAGAGCTGCTTAGCCTGAGCCTTCTCATCACAAAATAACAGGTTACAAATGTCTTGTGACAAAAGCCTCTGGAAAAAGGAAGATTTACCACTTGTGTCCAGTGAGCAATCTGACTCTTGCTTTTAACTTGCAGAATGAGTTGAGTTAAAAAATCCTCAAACCAATCAATGACCTAAACCTGTGACAAAAAAACAAAAAACAAAACAAAAAAAAGGTTTTAAAAATTAAGTTTTGGATTTAATTCTTCTTTATTTCACATATATGATTAAATTCAAACTAGATTAGAGATGCAATTTCTTGGTGTCATGATTTAAGCCCAGCTGTAAATCAGCCATGCAGTTGTTAGCTCCCTCCCACCTTCCTCCCCCCACTCCCAGAGGGATGGGGAGGAGAATTGAAAGAATGTAACTCCCACGGGTTGAGATAAGAACAGACCAGTAACTAAGGTGTAATGCAAACCACTGCTGCTACCAGCAATAACAGTAATGATAAGGGAAATAACAAGGGAAGAGAATACAACTGCTCACCACCCGATGACCGATACCCAGCCCAACCGAGCAGTGATCTAACCTTCCAGGTAACTGCTCCCAATTTTTACATCCTGAGCATGATGTGCTGTGGTATGGAATACTTTGGTCGGTTTGGGTCAGGTGTCCTGTTTCTGCTTCCTCCCAGCTTCCCCTCCTCCCTGGCAGAGCATGAGGATCAGAAAGTCCTTGGTCAGAGTAAACATTACTGAGCAGCAACTGAAAACATCGGTGTTACCTGCGCTGTTCCCAGACTGAATGTCAAAAACATGGCACTGCACCAGCTACTTAGAAGGAGAAAAAATGACTGCTACTGCTGAGCCCAGGACACATGGCATCATTGAACTCGCTGGAAGTTTTGCTTTGAGACCTTGGATATTAGGTTTTAAGGCAAAACTTGGTGAAATCAATGACAGCTGGTCTCAGCAAGTGACAGGTTTTTTTTGTTTGTTGCTACTACTCATAGTGCTGTAAAAAAATCATAGCATCATAGAGTAGTTAGGGTTGGAAAGGACCTCAAGATCACCTAGTTCCAACCCCTCTGCCACGGGAAGGGACACCTCCCACTAAACCGTGTCACCCAAGGCTTCTTATCAAGGCAGTAATTATCTAGGATGAAATATTATGGGGTTTGTCCTAGCAATGGAGAGCAAAACGAGGTTTGTATTTGGGTCCTGCTGTTCCTGTTGTTATGGGGCACTTTGGGAAACCCAAGTTAACAGTTTTGCCTCAGAAGCCTTAAATAATCAATATTTAATTATAAACAAATATAATTTGTAACTTGAATGCTGTAACTATTGTTTGTGTAATTTCGCCAGTCTCATTTTGTTTCTTCTCTGATAGCCCCACAAGTTACTCGCCCTTCCTCTTCCCATTGAGTTGACATATCAGATACTCTGCAGTATTTAGAAACTGGCCTCAGTGAAATCAGCATTGCTTCCTAGCAATAAATCCTCATAATTCTGAGATTGGCTTTGATATACCCTGTAGAAGTTCCTTTATTGCTATAGTTTTAGAGCTCTCATACCTACTAACGATGGTTGCACAAGATCTTAGCATCTTCTGGTAGTTTTCCTTATAACACGCACTGCAGATGATCACACCAACAGATTTAGTAGCAATACAGTGGAGGTGTTTATAGACAGTTTAACAGCAATAGCAGAACAGCAACTTTTCCACGAAGTGAGAGAAAATCATTTGAAGACTGACGACATTCAGCATCATCTCGCTTATTTTCTAAACTTAAAGTATTGTTACTCTCTTCAGGGTCAAATTTTGTAGTTCATTCACATGTAAAGCTGGCTTTGATCTAGAAAGATGAATAACAGTTGCAAAATATCTTTACCTCTGATCTCCTTGGCTTCAGTTCTCTAAGTTTTTTTCTCTCATTCCTTTCTACGTTGCCATTGCCCAAAGGTGTCTCCTCATGTGATACTTCATCAGATGCCTTTTGAAGGTGTATGCTAATCTGCAAAAACACAACTGTAAACTGTTACAACAGGGTGCTGTATTTACAAGTCAGTAATTACTTGTTGCTTTCTAATGTTCAAGACTAATCACTTCCAGGTTTTGTACATAACTTGCCATTGCATAATATGGAGATACTGGAGGGGCTGCATCAAAAGGACCATGACCAGCAGGTCGAGGGAGGTGATTCTGCACCTCTACTCTGCTCTCGTGAGACCTCACTTGGAATATTGTGTGCCGTTCTGGTGTCCTCAACATAAAAAGGACATGGAACTGTTGGAACAAGT
>JASSUY010026652.1:0-22686 GCA_032466535.1 Forpus xanthops | reverse complement strand
CTCTGGACAGGGACACCTCCCACTAAACCATGCCACCCAAGGCTACGTCCAACCTGGTCTTGAACACTGCCAGCGATAGAGCATTCACAACTTCCCTGGGCAATCCATTCCAGTGACAATACTTGTTCAAATGGCTTGAAGTGGTTGTCTGTATTCCCTAGGGCTGTCTATGATCCTTCAGACCAAAAGTTCTTACAATATTGAAATTAATATACTTTGTACCGCAAGCGCCCACCATATGACATGAAGGGCAAAGATAATGTGTCACGGAAGCCAATACACTGCAAATTATTTTCAAGGGCTTGAGTGAGTTCAGCAGCAGAAACAGGTAAACTGGAACATTTTTGCAAATGCATTGAAGGAATTTTGAATTGAGAAGCTGAGAAAAGAACACTTAGACAATGAAACAAATGTTGGTTATAATCAAAGCTATATATTGTGAAAGATGAGTCGTTGATGCGATGTAAAAATCTGTGTGATCTTGTTTATTGTTCTAATTGGCTACATCTCAATTAGGTGCCATGAAATGATTGATCGCTCATCACAGATGCTTTTCGAGTTTGGTTTTGGCTTTAACAGCTGGGTATAGTTGTTACAAGTCATTAACTGAAACAGCAATTTTCTTTAAATAATTCTGATGACACAAATTAGCTCTATGCTTAGAATATTGCTTTTTCCTCAGGTATTGCAGATGCATAGACCATATAGTTAAAAAACATTTCCTATGCTTTGATTGAAATCCTGTCTCACTGAAGTCAGTACATTATCTTCAGTGGAGGTGGATTTTCATCTACTCTCTCCACTACTTCTGATTTCTATAACCATTGAATCATTGCACTGAACATAGTAGTAATGCTTGCCTGTGCTTGCACGATGGACCTATGCATAGAGACAGTGGAGATTTCTCTCAAGGAAATATTTATAGAGCTTGTTTAGGGTTGTCAAGAAAACTGTTAGTGTTAGAATGCTTTAAAACACTTTTATCAGGAACAGTCTGATTTCAGACAGTTCCAAATGTGCTGAGAGAATATTTGAAATATTTAATTCCGTTCCTTTCTCCTAATTCATAGAATCATAGAATAGTTAGGGTTGAAAAGGACCTCATGATCATCTAGTTCCAACCCCCCTGCTCATTAACTTTAGAAAAAAAAATCATAATGTAAGATTAATGCCATAACTTTAGGACATCCATAGCTTGAAATAACTGACCAGTGAAATGGCAAACCTTAATATACATATAGTGAAAAAAACTGTGAAAATCTACTCATTAACTTAACTGAGTTAATTCACCTTCATGTAGTGACTATGCTACAATGATATTGGTAAATGTTAAATAACTACAGTGGCATACATTTCAATGATGACTTCATATCCAGCCTCCTGCCATTCAGAATTCAGAAAAGTAATGGTTAACTTAAAAGCATATATATAATCAGAGTCCTTCAGCATACTGAACTGGTTCTACCACAGAGTGAAGCAATGAGTAAATTAATTGGAAGGCTTAGTGATAAAAGTGATTATTTGCAATAGGAAATATGGCAATCTGAATTTGAACCAAACATGTACACTGAAAAAAAAAAAAAACCAAATCTCAGCAAGCAGAATGATTTGTTTTTCAGAAGGCTTTCAGAATCTCTTTGGAAAATTTTGGATGCACAAACACAAGTAAAACTAGCCTATACGATCTTCCTTGGGCACAAGACATGGAACAGAAAAGGACAGGGAATACTAAAGAAAAGCTTTTCTTTTTTCTTTTTTTCTTGATAAAGAAGATAGTTGGATGTGGAGATAGCAGACCATACATCAGCATTTAGGTTTTTTAATATTTCATAAATACTTAATATGAATTTGTTGTTCTGTGCTCAGCTTAAAGGGTGTTGGACCATGAGGAACGTGTATCTTAGGTGCACAGATGCAATGCTATTGAGAAACTCTGAGTCTGAAGAGGTTATAACTACAAATCTGAGGAACATCAGTGCTGATATGTGTATTGAAAACATATTACAGGCAATCATTCAGGATTCTGTATCCTTTCAGTTCATGAGGAGGATTTTTTCTTGAAAATAAAACATGCATTTAAAATAAAAGCTCCAAGTCTTTACCGTATTCATCCCAGCTGGAGAAGAAAATAGTATGGGAAATTCAGTTACACTGGACACCTCCATGAAAACAGCTCATTGAAACTTTTTTGGTAGCATGGAAATAAATTTCCTACAACCTTTCCTCCATGCTCCTGTTCCTTAATGTAATGCACCACATTTAATATAATTAATTTGGAAAGCAAGAAGAGCAGTTTTCCCAAAGGAATTTCCTGACTGACAGCAGTTTTACATATTCAGCATAGAAACAGCAGTGGTGGAGCATACTCCAACTATTACCTCCTAATGGACATTTACTTCACATCACTACTGTTTTCCTCAGCAGCGTAGCTAGGGAGATTCAATTTAAATTCCTCCCCTTTTATAATTATTTTTTTATCTAAGCATGTGTGTTCCAGAGCCTTTTGCTTTGGGGCGGTAACGACCACCCAGTGCCCAGTCTGCAAGTCACCTAAGCATTCCCTGGAAATACCAGCATTGCAAACTGAATATCAGCTCAAAAAATCCTCTTTCACAATGAGAAAATGGGAAACATCTTAGCTACTATTAGCTTTGTGTAACTGGGAAGTAAAGAACATGAAAGAACCACAATAAGGTTTGTAAAATGATTTGTGAGTGCTTAATGAGAAAAACTGTATGCATTTTAACACTTACTCGAGCCTATGTGACTGAATTTGTGAGGTGAAATGGAAAAGCACTATAAAGAAAAAGTAAATAATAATTTGACACTTCTCTGTGACAAAGCATAGTGAAGGGATGGAGAGTAGTAAATATGTAATAAATCCAATATTTGAGTCTTCCTGAATCAAATATTTACCTAATGGGAGGAAAAGGATCCCATCTTTCCCTCTTGGCTCATATATTATGCAGGTGACTTGCAGACTCTGTCTCTAACTTTCGGTATTTGTTTTAAAGGAAAAGCTCTGTATTCTAATCTAAACTTGGAAAGCACTATCAACCTGGTAGGAGTTCCCCCATACACTGTACATGTAGATGTTCAACAGTAGGTGGTGCTCCCAGGGTAGAAATGTACATAGTCTAAAATGCAAATTACAGAGGATTTACTGTGGGGTGTTTTAAGATGGTAAACTAAAAAGTATTTGAAGTGCAAAATCTCTAAAAAGATATTAAATATTATACTAACTGTTTTTTAAATCCTGTGCAAAGATTTGACTACTCAAACATGGAGATGCACATTTTTCAGTCTGCTCTTTTCCTTCCAAATATTCATGCAACAAATTGTTCACTCAGCTTATACTCTGACTATGGAATTTCTGTCCATGTGCTTTATTGCCAGATGTCATTGACATTTGCTGAGAATGTAAGTATCAAATCCAAATTACCTATGTGGTTTTCTCAGTTGTTAAATGTTTAATCTGTCTTATGAGCAATTGTGCACTTTAAGTATGCTTTTGAAATACATCCTAGATTTATAGTGCATACCATAGGATTCTTAAAAATCTTAGAATCTTTTAAAAGTCAGAAGTAGCAGTAGAAGCCAACATTTTGTATTGGGGTTTTTTGCTGTAGGCATTCTTCATTCAATATATATTTGCTTTTCAGTTTTGTTGCTTAAATTTTGTGATATAAATATTATGGTCTCACATATTCTTTATATGACTAGGCAACATGAGGGATGTAACTTAGTACACTCAAATTAGTACACTCACAATTGAATGGCTCTACCAGAACATCCTACAAATTTTTAATGAAATATAGGACCAAAAAGATCAAGTGTCCCAAATAATAGCTTTCAGTGAGGAGGATGTCAGGTTTTGTGTGTTTTTTTTTAGTGAACATTAGACTTTCTTTGCCTGTTTATATTTCTGTAGTTCAACAACATTTGTATAATATACTATTTGTTTATGCACAGTCTGACAAATCCGGTAATTTGCAAACAGTGTGTTTTGTTAATTATAGTAGCTGCTTTGTCTATTTATGTATTTGAGCAGCTTGAGCTAAATTGAGAGAATAAAACCAATGAGGCAGGAAAGTCCAATTAAAAGTAGATTAATCAAATGCCCCCCAAATGCCTTTCCTCTCTAATACATATTGTTGCATTTTATGTAGAGTGCCTGTTTGATGTCAATTGTCCTTCTGTATCTAATGCATATATCTTGTTCAGTCAGTGTGCAGTAAAATGTAATTGTCAAGTGCCTGGTTTGGGATGCTTAATGTTATAGTTTTAAAGATTTTACAGTTAATTTAAATTTTAAAGCGTTCTTTTTAAGATTAACTATAACCAAGAAACAAAGAGACATGAGAAAGTTACTAACTCCCATGTTAAGAAATGTCTGTTTAAAACACAGGCTGCTTTTGACCTCCCATAGTTGCAGTAGATTATCCTTGCATCTCCACTAGAAAAAATAGAAGTAGACTCTGTTGGTTTTCATATAAAATTCAAAATGGAAAAGTGCTTCCCCAGAGCACTTAAATTTTGTTCTCTTCATATCCAGTGAACAATATTAGCTTGACTCAGCTTCTAGTATAATGTCATAAATCAAGAGCAGGTCTATGGCAGCCCATATGAAAAGTTATTTTGCAGCACTGATGCATCTCTCAATAAAAAAATGAGGACTTGCACTTATTCTGAAACACAACTTAGGTAGTCAATTAGTCTGAGAGTTGGACACTGAATCCCACTTTTTTGCTCCATAACAGCATCTTTATATGATGGGAGACAAAACTTTTAGGACCAGAACTCAAAAACAGACAAAAAAAAAATAAAGGTAAAAGTAAAACAAGATTCATACAGAATTTAGGATCTGAATCTGGTCAGTCTAATCCAGGGAATGTTTCAATCCTTTAATGCTTTTCAGTTCCTTAAATGCCTAACACTCCAGTTTATTTTGGCAGTGGCCCTATTTCAGCAGTTTGGTGTCTGCCCAACTACAAGAACATCCAGGCAGTGTTTGCCCCTGACAGGTTTGTCTGGCAGGCATTGTCAACACATACTGAAGGCAAGCTGACATGACTGGGCTCCCTACAGAACCTCGCTGTGCTCACTACAGAAATATGAACCACACAGGAGGGTACTCAGGTGCTGCTATAAGGAAATAGAAGTTTTCCAGAAAATGGTACATTAAATATTTCTTTACCCATATAGGGCTGGAAGCTCCTAAAAGGCATGATTGGAGTTTCAATTCTCTCAGGCTGGAGAGACAGCTGGAAACAGTGTTTTGTTTAGGTTTCTCACTGTTAGATGATTGTAAAGGGAGAGTCCCACGGCCTTCCCTCTGGATGAAAAAGGAAGAGAGATGTTCTTTCAGTGAAAGGAGTGTAGGAGTCTGCCTGCAGAGAGTAAGCTATGGGTGCATGCATCTCTGCTTGAGGCATGGAAACCAGGGAAAGGGTGGGATTACAGCTCTGCCTGTTGTACTCATCATCTCTTGTATGTTAACGCTACCTGGTGGTGCACTGAATGTAACAACTTAAGTGCCTGAAAGCAAGTTTCACCAAGTTAATGCTTTGGATCCCTTTCTGAGCTACCTCACCATGGACACATCTGCCTCCTGTTCCAGCTGAGCCAACCACAGAGGTTTCACTCCTTAGCTAGCTTTTCCCACCCTCATTCCCCTTTGCCTGACCCCTCAATACACACACCTCCCTTTCTCTCCCTTTCCCTATGTTTTTGCACCGAACCTTCCCATCTTCCTCAGCCTCCCATCTGAGCTGCTAAAAAGCCATTCCTGAGAAAAAGAGACAAGTTGGTAAAAACCTAAATTAATTGTGCTCAAGCCATCCCAGATAACTGAACTTCAGACAGGCTGAGGAAGGTTCATAAGAGCAGGTCAGGTAAATAGACGATTTAAGGCATGAGGGCCCTTCAGGCAGCCCTGCAGGAGAAGAAAGAGAGACCTTGTGGACAGAGGGAGGAACACCCAAAGAAACTTTAGAAGGAGGTTTAGAGGTATTGCTTCATATGGGTGTTAAAATCTGGGCTCATATTAAATGTTCTTCTAGCAATGGCCATTTAAGCAGTCTGTTCATTGTTTCTGCTCAAACAACTTACACAATTGTTTGCAAAAGCTGAATATCCAATAACGTGGGAATATTGGCTACTGAATTTCCCTTCAGTTAGAAGATTTTTAGGGGACTTCTGACTTGTGAATGAAATCTGAAATTTTATATAACAAGCGATGCAATCACCTTTGGTGGTTGCATTGCCATAGAATGCTTATAATTGGAGAAACAGCATCCCATATTAAGCTAAGCCTTCTGTGGGAGAAGAGAGCTTACTGGAGTGCATGTTCAATATACATAATAGATACCATTTCACAGGATTAAAAATGTGAACTCCTGAACAGTAAATTTAAACCTTCTGACTTGCTTTTATCCTTATGTTATCTTCAGCAGCTATCTTAGAAATAGTTCAGGGCCATGTCCGTATTCCTTGGTTACAAAACATAGAAACTGGACAACTTTGAAAGGAATAGTTCTGAATAACAAAGCTTGAATGGCACCTTCAACACAAAAAACCTTAAAACAATGCTTACAAAAATATGCGAAGAAATAACAATGTAAGATCATTACCACTGAATTTTTTTTTACTACATGAAAATCTAAATAAAAAAAAAAGAAGTTTGTTGTATCCTTAATGAGGAGTAAATAAAATACGCTCAGGTATATGATTGCCGTTTTCATCAGTAATGCTTTTCTACAATCTGGCATGTGTTACAAACCAGAAAAAAAACCCCAAAGGTATGATAGTTCTTTATGCCTTGGGCTAATTTGTTTAAATTTGAAATATTGTACCGATCTAAAATTAAAACCTATATTCTGTGCGTATGTTATGCAGACACAAAACTTTTCTGTATCAAGTACTGCAGATAGGTATTCTTGCAAGTAAATGAAGGTGCTTTAAAAAATGTGCATCTGATTTCTTTCTAGAGATATGCAGGCTAACCAAATGTGCCTTGCCTCAGTGCTGCTTTAAAAGCAGACTTACAGAGAACCTTGAATCAACTGGTTGATACAAACCTCTGACACTCAATGAGGTATGTCACAGTAGCTTTTAAGTTTATTATTGCCATGTCTTGAAGAAAACCCAAGAACATTGGCAAATATTATATATATGTATTTTCATCCATTCTGCCTCTTAGCAAAAATAGAGCTTGTTAGATATTTATAAAGCACTACATGCATTCCAGCAAAGCAGCTTGATTTGTCATTTTGCAGAAAGGGAAGACTGAGAAACCAAAAAGTTAGGAGGACTTGCCCAAAGTCACGGACTGAGTAAAATAGTAGAAGCAGAAAGAAACCAGAAAAGGCCTGACTACTTATCTCCCCGAAAATAAATAATTCTCTCCAGTGCTGTTATTAATTATATCAGAGAGTCTGACATTCTCAATTTTCTTACCTCCAGTAAGATTCCCTCATTGTCCAATAATGTTTTGCTGCTTAATCAGCTCAAAGGTAATCAGAGGCATGAACCTGTTCCTCAGCCTATAAAATCCTCCTGTATTTAAACTGAAATAAGAAAGAAGCATTTAAATGAGAAAACCAAAAATCAAGATTTGTCTTACCAGGAAAATAAACACTGTAGGAGGCAATTACTGAGTAACACATGCCATACATGGATGTAGGCTTCAGCTGCAGGGTTGATTTTCCTTGTCCAGACATAAAAAAAATGATACCTAAACCCAACATGAATTAAAAAATTAAAAAGAAAATTATCATCTCATAGAATAATTCACTTTCCACAACATTTCCTGAGCCTTGCACTATAGATCCATGTTCTCAGTGTGCCTGGAAACTACTCTCTGAATAGGCTCCTTGGCCACTACACTACTTTATTGAACTCTACTATCCTGCTAAATAATATATCCTCTCACAGTACATCCACTGTTTTATTTGGCCTGTAGACCTATGGGACTCATTTATTCTTCAAAATCGTAAGTTATGAGGTCATGTACTGATTATGGAGCATAGCCAAGGTCTAAATACAGAGCAACTAAAATTACAGTTTCTGGGAACATGTCTGTAGGATGTAATCCCATTGTTTGATTCTTGATTGCCAGGTGACTCCAGCCTCTCTATAAATATAAAATACAGAAGTTTTGAAGTAGACTAAGTATGGATTTCACAGTCAGTCTTTAAACCTTGGCCTGTACAGGGCTGTATGTCCATGCTGTTTCTGCCACTGGCTGTGTCCACCTTGTTCCTGGCAGAACTTCTCTGGCTGCATATTGCGCTCCAGGATACGACCCAGTACAAGGCACCTGTTCCTCCAGGGAGACTTCATTCAGCTAAAGCCCTGGATGCCTACTGGTGTGTCTGGTTTTGAGGCAAGCAGTATCAAGGAATTTTAAGGGAGGTCCAATTTTTTCCTTCTTTCCCTGTCTCAGGCCATATTTCTCTCCCTCTTCTGGATCATGGCAATGGGGACAGCTGGAAAAACTATGGAGAAAGCTCTGTGTGATCACATGTCAGACAACTGCACAGTGCAGATCATTAAATGTAAATGCAACTGAGATTTCTGGAAGAAACAAGCACATGGGGTGTTTCTGCAAATAACATATTTTTACTTTAAGCTCATCCCAGGAACCTCTGTGCAGCAGTGTAAGGGCAGCCACTGACAACCATATGTTCTATCCACATGGAAATGGGGGGGGGGGTAATATTTTAAAAAACAGATCTTTAAAGACAAGTACTTATAAACTGACAGATCTATGTTATTTTTGGCCTCGGCTTGTATTAACTCAGAAGTTGGTCAGAAAACTGTGCTATTCTTTGTTTAACTATTCAAATTAACAGATGCATTTCCTATCATTTGGTGCTTTTTCTGTCAATAACAAACAAATTCCATGGAAACAAGCCAAAGATTTTCTTAGCAACCAAGCCTTTTGCCTGATATACACGATTAACTACAACAGTCTGTTAAAAGCTTAAAATAAACTGTCTTTTTAGAATTTCATGTAGTGAAAGAAGATTCATTGGTAATGAATTTAGCACAGTTTGGGAAGAATTTATTAATCTCGATGGACGCTGAGCACTCAAGGGATGTCACGATAAAAGTAAGTGTTGCCGTAAAGGCAAATCTGCTGGGAAGTGTCCAATGACTGTGAGTTCAGGTAAAGTAAAAGCACTTTTATCAATTGCTGGTACTGGCTCCCCTATGATTAAAATGTACATTGATTCATGCTTTGTTAGTGCATAGTACTGCTGGAGAAAGCATCCTCCACCAAGAAGTAGTAAATTCCATTCCGAAAGATGGGATTTTTGACATGGTGTTTCTAGTTCCAAGAAGGTAAACATTTTGGAGAAGAATATGCAGACTCTGGGCACTGCTTTCTACGTCTCTGGAAGGTGAAGACTAACCACATTTCCAGAAAACTTACATAAATTGTAGACCTTATGTCTTTGCCTTTGGATAAAATGAAATAGAGTAAAATATCACAAGCTCTTTCCTGTTTCTAGAGAAACTTTTTTATCTTTGCTTAGAATAATCTCCATTGACTTCAGTCTTTGAATTAGACCCAGGGTGCAGGCTGATGGTTTACGAAAAAGAACAATTTTTAGAAGTAGTATACATAACTAGGATGCAAAGAAAGAAAACAATATCTGAGGTACAGACTGACACTCACTTGAACTCAGCTCATGTGGCATGCTTTTGTCACAAGCTAACCGTCCATTATGTTGCAGCCATCAAAAATCTCAGAGATCTTTAGGTCTATCTATAGGTATTAGAAGTAGTATTTAAATATCCTATTTCTCCAATAATCCTGAAAGTAGGTGTCCATGAGCAGAGATTTTTTTGGCACTGAGAAAAAAAAATCCTCTTAAGTAGGGGAGTAAGAAACAAAGGAACAAGAAAACACAACATTAAGTCTTATCAACTGAAAATTTTAAGTATCCCTTTATTCATGTCTTTTAAATAGTTTATGGGCAATGGCAGCTTTAGTGATCTCATAGGAGGAATGACTTCTCCAGTAAAGCCGTTTGTTGAAATTTAATGATATGCCTCCAAGTACAGTTCTTCTGATTTGTGCCTGCTGTCGGCAAGTCCAGTACATCATAACAACTCTTCACAACTGACCCACAAGATGTAGCACAAACAGCTGCAGTATAGTAGTGTGGAAAGATGTAAATGGCTGTGCTAAAGCTTACTGCAAGTTCGACATTCTTAAAGCTCTGCAGAGCTGCGCAAACTAGTAAAGAAAAAAAATAGGGTCATTCTAGTTTTAGCAGGATTTATGGCAAAAAAGCTATTGGAAAAGTAAATATTACATGTAATTATGAAAACGAGGAATACTTCAGTAACCTTGAGCTGAGTGGCTTAGGCTGTGCCCCATTGCAATTCTTAGGGGTCTGTGAAATGGTACTGTGAAATGGTGCCAAATGTCAGCACGGGGAATCATATTTGCCTGTGTTATGGCACGGTAATAAAATGCAACGACCAGTACCAACCACCTCTATTATTTCTGCTGCCAGGGGATGGGAAAGGGGCTTCCACAGACATTTTGACAAACACATTGACATGCCTCAGTGCACTGTGCTTTCGCATGATGCTGTTTCTAACCTTCATACCGCTGTCAAAGAGCTACAAAATGACCTTGAAATAACAGGGTCTTTTTTTCATGAAGACTTGGTCTATGCATGTATTTCTGAAGTAGTATAGTAGAAACTAGTCCTGTAGGTAAGGAATGTATTTTCAGTTCCTAGTCTTCCAAAATACAGATGGACATAGTTTTTCACTGATCTGATACATACACAGGAAAAAGACTCCTGCAGGAATTGAGAGAAAAGTCTAACTTCTTAGTCAACATGAGTTTTGCTGTCTGTCTGAAATAAAATGAGTTTTCTGCAACAAAAATGATGTTTGAGGTAGAAAAAAAGATAATTCAAACTGAGTGATGTCACCCCTGGAGTCAACTGCTTTTAAGGCTGGGGAAGAAGTCTTCTTTTATGCACAATGCAGTAGTTCAGTTCTCATTAATTTCAATTAGAAGTTGATGAAGTTCTTTGGTTTATTACGCTGTCATTTGCACTACATTTTCAAATTGCAGCCAGACATGAAATATTCTCAGAGGCAGTAACTGCTCACAGGGGATTTTCTGCAGTGCAAGACACGTAATGCATCCCAACTCATTATTATTATTAATTATTTGTATTACTTTATAGCCTAGGAGTTGTAGTCATGGATCAAGACCTCATTGCATGATGCACAAAGCCAGAATGAAAAGGCCATTACTTCCTTGTTAATGGCATTCCTTAGCTTAAGAGGCTGAATTTGGATTTTCACCTTTCCCAAACCCAAGCAATGCTATCTGACCTGTCAATCGTGTTGTCCAATAAGCGTTCAAACTGCCCTTGAAAACATGTTAGAAATCAGTGCTGTCCAGGCAGCCATCCTTACTCAGCTGACCCTGGAGGAAATCCTCAGGCCGAGAAACTCCTGTTATTCACAGCAGCATCAGTCCCCTGGTGCTCCTCTGCCTGGCCCCCCATAGCCTCCCCACTGCTCAAGAGCAATGAGCACCTTCCAGCCCTGCCTGGTCCATGCCATCACCACATGGTTGCACAGAACTGGTACTGAGATTTTTTTGTAAGTGGTAAGAAAATGCTGAGGTATCTTGTTGTATGTAATGGAGTCAGAAAGAAAGGCAGTCACATTTGGTATCTGCTTGTGACTTCCCGCCTGGCTTTGCCATTGAGGGTCTGAGAGCCCTTCCATTCACATCAGATGGCTTTTCTGGGACAAAAGGATGCTACTGGCCCTCTTATGATCTAAAGCAGATGCTAGGAGACAGTATTAATGCAAAAGCCACCCTCCAAGTACTGTTGTTAGGGCACAGCTAATTTGAAGCCAGAAAAAAGGATGCTGCAGGGATCTGTGTGGGCCTGTGCAGGAGCTCCGGGTAAGTGGTGGAGAGCGAAACTGCATCTCCTAGAAGAGTTATGCCACAAATTATTTGATACTTACTATGTTTGACATGCCTACATCTATATTTATACAAGTTACAGGAGAAGTCTGAGGACGAGAGGCATGACTTGAAGCATATCCCAGTTCTAGGGCCCTGACTGCCTACAGCATGGGATGGCCAGCACAATCCTGCCCCATGAAGAAAGGAGCCTGGGAGAGGCTTGGCTAAGATCTGTACTAGTCACTCTGGGAGCTGATACTTGTTGAAGACACGCCAGAGAGATAGGCCTGGATTGAACAGAAGAGAGAGGTCCAGAAGTTAAATCAGCTTTGTCACCTGCATAGAGATAATTTGCTATTTATGAGATTAGCCAGCAGCTACACATGAGAGAAAAGAAGCAAGAGTGGAGTTCCACTGGAGCATCCCAGAAAGAGAAGTGGGTGACAAGGATGGCCTGAAAATCATGTTAAGGTTTTTGAGAAATAGAAGGAGAAGCAAGAAGGAAGAGGTCTGGAAGCTGGTATCTCTCTGTAGAAGGAAGTATTTGTTCTGCAATGAGAGTTGCCTCATTTGGTTGTTGCAGCTGCTAAATCAGCTCACAGGTATTTGTGCCTGTCTTCAGTATACAACTTTCTCTTTTTCCAGTAGATCTGGAAGGGTGTTAGTTTGTTCTTGTCCACACAGGCTGGGTCTACAAGCAGAGCACATTCCAGGAGGCAACTGCCACCTAAGCCCTAAGTCCCAGAAGATGATAGAAGAGCGTGTGAAAACTCCAATAATTTTGCAGCAAGGGGAAACTCTTTCTTACCCATCTCTAGTCCAGTTTATCAGGTGTCTGAGGCACTTATATGTGGAAGGGAAACTTCACTGCGGGTTGATGAGAAAAGCAATGAGATCTCAACTGTTTTCTCAGATAAACAAATGGGGTCTTGCCAGGATTTACAAAGTCAAAAGGGCAAACTGACCTTCCTACTCCATAAATAACAACAAAGGATGCCAAGAACAGAAACGAGAGCAGCACCCACCAAAATTAATGAAGAGAGAAGAGTATGTCAAGGTGGAGAAGCCTCAATGTAAAGGCACAGCAGCAATGATTGTATCCACAAGATGAAGAGAAACAAAGGGAATTAATTCTCTCGTCACTGAAGGATGCTCCCTCGAAGTTGATGGACTCAGTATACAAATACATATTGCTCGCTCTGTTCTGGAGGCTTTACTCACATTTCTTTGTCTGATTATAGAAAAACACCTTGGTAATCTGATCCTATCACAAACTGGCTGGTGTATGCCAACAGCAACTATCATTTGACATACATTTTTTGGCATGTAAAAATGCATTTAGTGAGAGAAGTGGGAAGAAAATAAACATAGGTACATACAAGAATGTAAAAGGCATTAAAGGGATTATGAAATGAACCATACTTTTGGTAATCTGGTATCAGTTCTAGTAAATATAACAAAAGAGCAGATATGGGATTTCACCATTAAACAAATAAAAGCAGAGATGTACAATCAATACCAGTAAGAAGATAAGAAAAACAAATTATTTCCAAAGTAACTCAGTCCTATTTTGATCATGTTACAGATTTGATTGATAAGTACATGAATGCAAATAAAATATATGAAATACAGGTATATACATGAAATTTTAATTAGTATAGAGTATATTTCTGCTGAATCATCACCAAAATGGTAGATGATAAAACCAACAGACTGCCTGATCTCAAACTTAAGCATACCTAGAGAATCCTCACTAAGGAAGCTTTTTTTCAGTGTACTGCCATATTTCTTCATATTGTTTAACTTTTATCAGTGAAATGGAAAGCCAGTTGTATCCTGAGCTGCATCCAAAGGAGTGTGACGAGGAGGTCAAAGGAGCTGATTCTGCCCCTCTATTCTAATCTTGTGATACCTCACCTGCAGTACCGTGTTTGACTTTGGAAGCCTCAACCCAGGAGGGATGTGGAAGTGCTCAAGTGAATCCAGAGGAGGGCCATAAAGATGCTCTGAGGGCTGGAGCACCTCTGCTATGGAGACAGGCTGAGAAAGCTGGGCTGTTTAGTCTGAAGAAGAGAAAGCTCTGCGGAGACTTTAGAGCAGCTTCCAGTGCCAAAATGGGCCAGCAAGAAATCTGGAGAAGGACTTTTTACAAGGGCATGTAGTGACAGGAAAAGGGGGAATGGCTTTAAACTGACAGAGGGGAAATTTAGGTTAGATATAAGGAAGAAATTCTTCACTATGAGGACAGTGAGGCACTGGCACAGGTTGCCCAGAGAAGCTGTGGCTGCCCCATCCCTGGCACTGTTCAAAGCCAGGCTGGACAGGGATTTGAGCAAACTGGTCTAGTGGAAGGTGGTCCTGCCTGTAGAAGGTGGTTAGAACTAGATGATCTTTTCCAACTCAAACCATTCTATGATTCTATGATAATACTGCTGGTAAATTTTGCACATACAGCAAAAATGTGAGGATTGTTAAATATTAAAAAAGGGCTGGTTTTCCCTCCAGCAGATGCAATAAACTGAGAACAAACAAGCAAACAGAATTCATTTACAGTGAAGCCAAATAGTTACTTACTTGGGAAAGGAACATTTGTGCTTATGTGAACAGTGATTATGCCCCAAGAAGCTAAGGAGTCAGGAGATGGTGAGCTAGTCATGAAGCTTCAGTGCAAGGTGGTGCCTTAAATGATTAACACAATCCTTAAATGCATAAAGGATGGCACACTAAGAGCAAGGGCTCCTGTGAGCTCTCTGTTTAACAATGGTTACTTGAAAAATAACCTTTCTGGACTCAACAGAAATAATGGGAAATTGCCCCTCATCATATCAGTCCTTTGTCCTCATGTTAGCTAGGTGTGAAAGGCAGTTAGCCTGGGAAGCTGAAAAACACCAGGGGTTGTGGCTGTATGTTGGATGTTTAATCTACATGTCCCATCAGTTATCAGCAGTGCACCGGATAACAAATTTTATTATGACATATTTGAATCATGTAATTTTAATATAGCTCCTAACCAAGCTATCAGCTTTTTGGAGCTGCACACACATTTTCATTAGTGTTTTCAGCAAACTACTATAATCAATAATAAATAATAATTATTAATTATTAATAGATGAGGCGCATCATGTGCGTTGGTCCTAGCTCCCTTAAGCTTTGAAGCTGCTCACATCCATATATCAATTTCAACTCAATACTGATTCTAGCAGGCACTGCACCAATTTACATCTGCCTAACAGGTTTCTAAGCAGAGCACTCCATACAAATGTGGAGGGTATAAGGACAGTAAAGGGGCTACAGAGACTGTGCTTCCAGAGAAGCTAAGGGGAGCCTGACTTGTTCAGCATCACAAAGCAAAGTGAGAGTAGCTCCTTTCAGAAATACCTCAGAGCCAGTGGAGAACCAGAAAGATACCATCAGGGTAATTTTGAAAATCAGAGGTTTCCCAAAGCAGTGAGAACAGCTTTGCAGAAGGAAGCAGGAGGCACAAAGTTAACTTAACGCTAAGACTGAGCTAAATCAGCTTAAATCAAGGATTATATGATATGTTGTCTTGCCTGAGTGCAGGGCTGGGTTTCATGATGAAGAGATCCTTTCTGCTTCTTGGCTGTTACAGTGAAATAGAGGCCAGAGGCCAGGAGTGAGTTCATCTGACCATTGCATGAAGGTTATATGAAGGTCATAAAATGGAATAAAAATATTAACTTTTGAAAAAGAGAGAAACAAAGGTTAGGAGGCTGGAGTGCTCTGGGGTTTTGCATGGCTGCAGTGGGCCACAGTGTCAGGATCGAGGTGAACTGGAGAATGTCTAAAATGAGACAGAAAGAAATGGAAGGCTTGAAAAGATAAAAAAAAAGATGTGACACTGGCACTGCTTTAAAGCAATGGAATTCTTGAAGCTACAGTCATAGCAACCAGCCATTAATTTTATGTCATAAAAGTCAAAAGTCACAGAGTACAACAATACCTGAAGGAAGGTGAACTCTCTGAAGAGCGTATAGCATATTGTCCAATGCTTCCATCCAGTCAATAGCTAAATCTTTTGGAGTAGCTGCAGTAACAGGGTGGCTGCAACAGAAGTCTCTTTCCCATCACATTTACAACCAATGGGAAAGCTAGTGGTTTGAGCCAAGAGGGGGTTTAGATGGTGTACCATTGGAAACAGGGAGGGGAAGAAGCTGTGTATCAGGTACACAGGATGTTACTGGTAGTGTAAAGGAAAATGAAGAGTGAACTTAATTTTTCAGAAATTAGATGATTTTACTTTATATATATATATATATGTATAAATCAGACTGGTGGCTTCTCACAAACTATGGGAATGCAGAAACCCTGGTACTGAGCCCAGTCCAGTTACAAGTCCTAACATGAGCTGAAACTAAGTACTGCAATGGCAGCAGTGATTGAGGGCAGTAGCTGGCCTTGATCACTGTCCAAACCCTTCAGGAAAGGCTACAGCGATCAGGATGAGCTCTGTGACCATGCTGTGATCTTTCCTATGGTGCCTCATGTCAAACATCTTGCATCTGAGGATCTTTCTGATAACTCACATGGACCAATCCTCCTTGGATGTAATTAGTTCTGCTAGAACCACCTTTATACCTCTGGCTTACCACATATCCTTTAGCAACATTTCTAGACTTTAATCAGGAGCACACACCTTGTGGAGAAAACCTCTCTCAGGCTGCAGCAGGTGAAGTGCTGCACACTGCTGCAGCCTGACAGGCTCATCGCTCTCAGGGGTGCTCCAGGATTGTGGCCTCATGAATATTTCAGGACCTACTGTCCATTGCTCTCTCTACAGAGCAGGTGCCCGTGTGCTCTTCAGCTTGGTTTAAGAGTGAAGTGCTTTATAGATAGTTTTGAAACAGTATATGAAAACTTCTTAAATCAATAGGTAACTGATTTCCTTCAAATTTAGGTTGTACTTCACTGGAATGATCTCAACTCTGAGGTGTCTCAGGCTCTTGAACTGTGACAAGAAGAAGATCTCAGAAACCGTTACAAATACTTGTAAGCTAATATCCCTCTGAGATACATCACTGTTCTTACCTTTTAGAAGAGGGAGAAGGAAAGAGGTTGTCACTCGCCCCACTGGCTCCCATATGAACTGAAATTAAAACACAGTGTTCCAAGTCTAGAACTGGGCCATGTGGGTACTGGGTGGCTCAGCCTGCTCTAAGCTACCTGAGAGGCAGACATCCTCAGCAGCTCTGGAAGAGGCAGTTTTGTGTACTTGTTCTCTGGTAAGGCTGAGATGTTGATAATATATCCTTATTTAATTGGATTGGATTGAATTGGATATTTTTTTCTCTTATTTAGGAAGAATATGGCCTTCAGTGTAACAGCACAAACCAGCCTGAACTGATGGTCATCTTAATGGAGACTTGAAGAACTGTTCTCCTGAGGAAATCCAAAATCACGAATTGTCACCTCCTCTCTGTCAGGAAAATGAAGATACTCTTTAAAAAAGGAAAGTACAATGTGAAAGATGCATTTGGAACCCATTATTTTATCACACATTTTTATTTATTGAATTTATTTTCTTAACCATACTTTCTAGTTCTATTTCTGTTTCTTTGAGGACTCTACCTTCCATCTTTCAAGGTTTTCTCCACAACCACAGGAAAACAACACCCTGATATTTTTTAAATGAAAGCTAAAAACCTCATGGGATTTGCAGAGCCTCGGCAGTCCTGAAATGAAATGCAATTCCCTGAGGTTTAGGATGACAGAGATGTAAACATGCCTGCCACAGAGGACTACCCAAACAAACTACAAGTTCAGTAGAACAACGCTTTTTCCAACTTGGTTTTGCTCATTCAACTAATAATAATAATTATAATAAAAAATACATTTTATAACATCCTAGAACAGATTTCTAGATGCAAGAGTGAGGTTGCAAAGCTTTTGGGGATAAGGGCATAATAGTGGGTCCTACTAACACAAGATAATTTTATATTGAGTTTCCTGAATATCAGGTCCATCCAGGAAGTTTAATCTGCTGGGTGTAATGAAAGTGACCTGTGGCACAGCTGGAAGCAATGGGATGGTGACATTCATAGGGAAGATACCTAGGGACATCTGGTGGGCTGCCTTCCAGCTATTGCTGCTGCCCTACAAGTGCTTCATGGTGCTCTCAAAAACCCTTTGCAAACCATCACAGAATGGCTTTTCCACCTTCATCTGAGCTTTTCATCTTCCTTCAACCCAGTCCTCTCACTCTGCCTATGCCATCAGCCTGCTCCTGCTGCAGGCTATAGGTACCTTTTATACCAATAAAGAAGCCAATGTTATGAGCATGATCAAAGGCTGAGAGGCTGCAAATACACTGAACAGTCCCCAGTCATCTCCAGCATTAAGAGATGGGCTTGCTCCCACTCTGCAGTTAATTAACTGTGCAAGTATAAAACATAAACCCACATTATCAGGACCATGTTAATGCAATTGAACAGAAGAGTGTATATGCAATCACAATAAGGAGTGAGAGAGAAGGTAAGCAGCCGAGCGACCGTTTTGTTGGATGTTCCTTCATCTCTATGAAACTACAGTAATTATCTGGACAAATGAGATAGATACATCCTTTTGAGGTTCACTTCTAAAACTAAGCTCATTTTCTGTTGTGGAGCAGACAGTTATTTACACGATTATCCTGCTTACATCACTGTGGACTTCTCTTGAACCGTACATTGCCTCAAGCTGGGAGACCATGATAGGCACTTTCTATACTTCCCCGATCTCTGTGCTTCTTCATTAAAAAATAAGAAGCAGAAAAAAATAGACTAAGAAATCTAAAAGCAACTTTCTCATGTCAGAAATTGACCTCCTAAAGCTGCATCCTTTTCTCATCACTTTATCAAGCAAGATGACCATGCATCCTGCTCAGTTTGGCTATAACATACCAGAAGAGAAAGTAAGAGAGAGATGGAGCTATACATCTGGCTCCAGAACCATCACTTCTGTGGAAAATAGGTAAAGCCATAGAGAAGGAGAATCCAGTATATCTGTAAAGCCAGTGGCTAGTCACACAGGATGGGAAAACCTGCATCTCTCAGATCACACAGTGGAAGTGAAGACTCACTTGTATGCTGGTCTCTATGACTTGAATCTGAGCCTTCCAGTCCTCTTAAACCCTCTGTTAGAAGGCAGAGTTCAGAAACTTGGAGTGTATATTCCTTCCAGCATTTTGCTTGGTAACTAAGAAAATCATCAAAGACAAGCCCTGAGAAGTCTGTTGCAAGGTGCATTTTATGTCAAATATTTGCATAAAAGAGATAACGTGTACTAACCCACAGCATCCCAAACATTTACAGCAAAAAATACTCAAGTGGACCTCGGACGTCCAGATGCGAGTGACGAGCTTCATTAACAGCACGTACAGAGTTCATGGAAGTCAATGGTGCCCTCTAAAGGAAACGCATGTGATACACAGGAGCTCTTGACAGCTATTGTACCCAATGCCCACACTGCCTCTGAATAACCCATAATCTATTTCTGAGCAGTAATTTAAATAATCAATAAGCTGACAAAATAGAGATTCCTTACTACCCCTTTGGAATCTGGGAAAGACAGCCTGTGCAAGGTTCATGTATTTTCTCAAATTTATTGTCTCAGGTAAGAAAGCATCCTTGTCCCAAAACATCTGTAAATGTTGTTGGTAGCAGGACCTCAGATCATATCTCAGAAAAGGAAGCTACATCTAACTGCACAAGTGAAAGTAGGCCATGATATATTTCATAAAGCTTTATCCTGAGCTAAATAACACAAAAGAGCAGCAGGTTCATAAAGGGCAATTACAAGAGTTGTTCAGGAATAAAGTGTGTGAATAAACAAGCACCAGAGAGAAACTAGAGCTCTGTAAGCAGTATTTTGTCTCAGTCTTAGCAAACAAGAAGGAGCCAGCAATTACTCTGTGATTCACTTATAAAATTCAACATACTCTCAAGAAATATGAAGTACCTTGAACAATAGCGCATACTTCATTTCAAACTTCCAGTTGAGCTCTGGCTGACTGCACCAAATAACATCATTTGGTCAAATCAAGAAAAGAGACACTGATTTCCAGTGGACTGATGTGCAGATCTTGCATGTGGGTGTACAGTATTTCAGGCCTATAGCCTGCTGTCCAGGAAGATTTAGACTGGATATAAGGAAGTTCTTTACTATAAGGGTGGTGAGGCACTGGAATGGGTTGCCCAGGGAAGTTGTGAATGCTCTATCTCTGGCAGTGCTCAAGGCCGAGTTGGACAGAGCCTTGGGTGGCATGGTTCAGTGGGAGATGTCCCTGCCTATAGCAGGAGGGTTGGAACTAGATGATCTTAAGGTCCTTTCCAACCCTAACTATTCTATGATTCTATTAATCTTGCATTGAATTTAACAGGCACCACAATGCTTTCTATTCAGAAAGTCAGGACAATTATTCCCAGTCTTTGTGATTGCCACTCATTAAAATCAGTATTTATTTGATTTGGTTTTGGAAGAACTCTAGATCTCAGACTGCAATTTATAATTGAGATAATATTATATTAATAAATATTAATATATTAATAAACAAATATTAATATAAATAAAATATGAATATTGATTACAATTAAATATTTTTAGTGAATGTGTAAATGTTGCTCATGCTTTAACTGTGCCCCTGGATTGCTGATACAGTATCATCAGAATGCTGTGATTTATCAGTTATAGCAAAGTTAACTCCTTTGCTAACAGAAGTTACATCCACATGCCAGCATATGGAGTATATTCACTAGAAACAAACAAACAAGAAGTCAGAGATGCTCTATTCTTAGAAGACATTAGAATATTCTTGGGAACATTTTCATCCTGGATTTAAGCACTCCTTCGATAGAATAAATTACACACTGCACCTCGTTCCAGGACTGATGGCTGGTTGAATGCCTTTCCATTAGAATATCTGAGATTTGGATAGAGGATGCCTATACATACAAAAATAGGGGTGGTGCCTTATAATGAATGAGAGAGGGGAAATTTCTAGTCTAACTTCCACCATGGATCAGTGTGACTCAAAGAAGCCCTTTTGTCCCCCTCATTTCCTCGGGGTTTCCACACTGGTGGTGTGAGGCCAATAGGTTTAGAGAGCATGCTGAAACTAAAATGTCTCTGAAACTCAAGTGCTGTTGCTATTATTCTGTATGATGAGTTATGAGACAAGGAAAACTGCATACAGGAAACCAAATGTTAAATAAAAATCAGTCCCCAGGGCTCAGATACTTGGTTCACATAGACGGTTTAAGGCTTAGTTTTGTGCATGTTTCAATTGAGGATTTAAAGCCAGATTCAGCCTTATGGCAAGTAGAAAGTCAGGTATGGGAGCTCAGTTTGTGCCCTTTGCCAATCCAAACATGATTTCTTCATACTGAATACTAATAATCAACTGATCTCTAGTGAATTACAGCACCTGAGTTATCTATCTTTGCTACCAAGAGAATTGTTAAGCAGCAAACTGTGAAGCTAACAGCTCATTAGAAGCTTTGCAAAACACAGCAGCACATACATAGCCCCCATCCCATAGACTCCTGATGTATCATGGTGTTGAGAACAGCAATGGAAATAAGATGACTGATATAAAGGGTGAATGACTGGGAAGGTCCAGAATGTGGGAGCAGCACAGCTGTAAGAGGCACCCAGGTCACCGGGTCATCAAGATTCTAGCACAGCAATGTGTAGCTTTTGGGTTAGAAGGGATGGCCTATACCCAGGTTAAATGAAGACTTAAGCTGTTGAGGGAAGATAGTGGGAAGGTAAAGAACAGGTTGGAGCCCTTAGCAGATCAGAGGTGAGAAAGGACACTGAGGAATCCTAATGACTCACAGAGGTGGGTCAGGACAGATGTGAAAATTATGGGCAGGTTCTAAAGGACAAAGGGCACTTCCAAAGCCAGCTTTCTAGACAGTAGGCCAGGTCTACTGGGGGCTGGTGGAGCTGGCCTGACAAAGAAAGGGAAGAGTGGATTTGGTAGGAGGCTTGCCAGACTGGTCAAGGATGCTTTAAACTAGAAGTGTTGGGGGAGGGGGGCATCGTTCCATCCCAACACACCATGTCACTTGCCAGCACCTATAGTAAATGTTCGGAGCAGTGTAGAGATACTCCAGCTGCTCCAGCCAATGAGCCGGCTTCAACTGGAGCTCGGCTCAGATGCGTCTATGCAAATGCTCATAGCATGAGGAACAAACAAGAGGAATTGGAGATGTGTGCACATCTACAGGGATATGATAGAGAGGTATCATAGAGACATGGTGGGATGGCTCCTATGACTGGTGTGTTGAAATGGAAGGTTAAAGGCTCTTTAGGAAAGACAGGCCCCGTAGGTGGGGAAGGGGAGCTCGAGAGCACGGAACTCTGTCTGGGGACAGGTGAGCAGTTGACAGAGTTTGTGGGTCAGGGTTAAAGGGAGAACAGAGATGGGAGACACTATTGTGGAGATCTGTTATAGACCGCCTGACCAAGAGAACTTGGTGGAGACCAGTTACAAGTGGTGACCCTCAGGGATCGGTGTTGAGACTGGCCTTGTTCAACATCTTTGTCAGTGACATGGACAGTGGGATTGAGTGCACCCTCCACAAGTTTGCCGATGACACCAAGCTGTGTGGTTCAGTTGATACATTGGAGGGAAGGAATGCCATCCAGAAGGACCTTGACACACTTGTGAGGTGGGCTGATGCCAACCTGATGAAGTTTAACCATGCCAAGTGCAAGGTCCT